>OOFC01051519.1:7713-32488 GCA_900323345.1 Pseudochromis fuscus
GGTTTACTTGTGTATTTTGCAATGCAAAGTCAAAGGGCACTCAGTTGTCTGGGCACAATCTGACTTATGTTTGCCTGTAAGCAAAGGAGGGACTCCAGGAGGTTACAGTATAAGGTGTGTGTGTGTGTGTGTGTGTGTGTGTGTGTGTGTGTGTGTGTGCGCGCACAACACCTTTTAGTTTCACACTCTGAAGATTAATTATTTTTGCTGACTGGTTATCAGGTTGGCAGGCGGCACTTCTTTAAACAGCAGATCAGGGCTGAGGAAGGGTGGAGGCATGTTGCCAGGGGTGTTTCTTCACATGGTGACAGTTTGGCTGAGAGATAACAGAGCTGTCCGTCGATTACCCCCCATCTAGACAGGCAGTGTTGTCTCAACTATTGCCTCTGTCAGGGATGTTTTTGTTTTTTGTCTGACTGGTCTGTCTCTTCATCTGTCACTGAGTTGCATTCTTCAATGAAATGTTACTGAAAGTTAAGCGAGGAAGCTTTGTTCACAGAGCACTCACCTTTGTGTGACCTAAATCATTTCATATCTGATCAACTGTAAGTCATAAAGGTAATCTTTGATCGTCTGTCTAAACACTCCTATCTCAGCCTCAGTCACTTGTACCCACACACACTTTCAATCATTTTTCCCCTTTCCCGTCATATATGGGCCTGTCTGGGTAGATAATACATTTGTGTTTCTGGTATTTTAGACTGTTTCCTTGTGCACGGCTTGCTTTGCATAAAGTATTGTACAGTTTTGGTGGAAGTGTTCACTCTTGACACTGGTTTTCCTGGTTTTGCCGGCTGGTTCTTGCAGTGACTTGTCTCAAGTTGCAACAGTTCTCTCTGTTGTAAATATGATTTATAGGTCTTAACCTCCTTTTCTCTCCCCCCCTCTTTCCTTCTCCAGTCACTGACATGAAATAATAATTTTCACCCCAACAGTTGGTGCTGTCAGACTCGAACTGGTTTGCTCAGTGATCTGTTAGGAATGTAAGAGGAACACCCAGTTATGGCACGGCATTGGAGGAGATGGAAGAAAATGAAGAAGGCCTCTGTTACTACGTATGGTTAACTCAAAATCTACTTCTTATAAAAGTTGTTTGGTGGAGATCAAATATGAGTTGTATATTTCTATGTCCATGGTGCCTCCAGCATGTCACCACCGTCTGTTAATCTGCTATGACTCATCCTCCGCTGAGGGCATCTGTCCATACTGAGCGGTTGGTGTTTCTACCTGCGTGCTAAAGGAGCACTTTGTGTTTGTATGTATGTGTGGCGGGGTAGGTGTGTGCATGCGTGCGTCAAGCTGAATGCATTGGAAGCGAGCGAGGAATGCGTCCAGCGTGCGTCACCGACCGAATGGAGTCCATGAATGAGTTAACCAAGCGTGTAATCACTCTGAATACAGACCCACGGTGGAAGGACGCCACTGCCAAGACCAATGGATAAAGGAGGTGAAGAGATAGTGGGCTTGAAGGATGATGGAAGAAAGAGAGATGTAGTGGTGAGAGGAGCTGATTGTGGAGAGAAATCTGCGGATGAAGAGAGAGAGTGATGGGTGAAAGAGAAGGAGATGGATGAGGGAAAGGCTCGGTTATCTGAAGGGATGGAGGAATGGGAGACGCGAGTGGCTGATAGATGGGAAGGGAAGGATGGAGGAAGGGAGATATGGTTGGTCAGGGAGAAAAATTAGTGGTGTAGTTTGTAGGAGGATGGAGCTCCACGGGGAATCAAATGGAGGTCTGTAACAGAGGACAACATCATGACAGCCTACTAATGGTGGATAGATAAACTGAGGGAAGGACATTTATAGACAGATCCTATTATTTGTTATTCTGTAGTCAGGAGGAGGCTACAATAACACCTCTCTGCTTAGGTGTGCACACACACACACACACTGCCAGTGTATCTAAATGTGTTCACAAACTAGATGCACAGTATCCGTGTGGTGTATTATTTTGGACAGGAGGGTGTCATTTCAGAGCCGAGTGACCTCATCTTTCCGGATCCAGACTCAGACGGGATGTTAAATCAACAGGGAGATGCGCGACGCCTAAATGTGTCTTTTCCTGCTGGGTGAAATGGGCAGGCTTTGACAGATGTTTAATCCCCTCGCTTTTGAGTGATGGGTCGGTAATGCTGAACGAAGAGCGAGAGAATGGAAACTACAAGCGGCTAAGTGGAGCACTGCGTTAGTCTGCTTGACCTGAACCAGCGTCAGATTTTAATGTACACTTAGTTTGCACTGCGTCACCTGTGGCTTAATGGTATATAGGGAGTACATTATTATTCTGCACTGTTGCAATGATGCAAGTAATCATGTGAAAGGTTCCAGTAATAAATGGGCCTCTTATGATGTGGATGTAAAATTTTAGCCATGATGTGTTTGTCTGGTTCTTGTATTTGAAAAGCTGATATAACTTCTTCTAATAGAAAAAAACATTTGATGCATCATATGAAGATGTTTTTAGTATTTAATCCATCCTCACTGAGATAAATGGGTTGGATAAAATCAAACACATAATGCTGGTAGAGTGAGTTGGTCTTCTATGAGTCTTTGGTTGGGGATGTGATCCTTGGCTCTTCCTGTCCACACGTCCTTGAGCAAAACATTTAACCCTAAAGCTTTGTTCACACCAAAGCAAATTTTTGCCTCGTACAAATATGGCCACTGGACTCATTTTGGAGATATCGCCATATGTAAATGTTCACCCTCAACAGCCAATAGGAGTGCTTCTTCTGGAAACTACCACAAGTGCCACTTCCACCACCAACAATTAACGAGATTACAAATTTTTCTGCCTTTAACCTGTTGTGGTTTTATCCCAGCACAAGGTCGCTCAAAGTCGCATCTTAAGCTATAGACGGCCAGAGACTGTGACAATAAACTTTTCCTCCATTTCAGTGGAGGACTCGCAATGCTGATTGGTTTTCGTGATGCCATGTGACAGAATTTTTTTGCTCAAATGAAAACCTGTTTAACGCCTGTGGTGTGAATTCGCATCTAATCGGCTCTTTGCATGAATTTATTAAGTAATCACGCCATAGGAGAAATTCACTTTGTGTTTGGTGGGAACACAACTGGCTCCTGATGTTAGCTAGCGCTGGGCCCAGCAGCTCTGTAGCCTTTGGTGTGTGTGGAGACTAAACCCTGCAAAGCGCTTTATAGGCCTGAGCTAAGGTGAAAAAGCCCTATATGATTGTACTCCATTCACATAATGCAATATAAATGCATTAGCACCACAAAGTACATCCACCACATTGAGCACAAAGTTGAATTAAAACCTCACTAAAACATTGACAACAAAGATCTGGACATTATTTAGCATCATGTGCATACTTTTATTACAACTTGTTGCAACAGATTGCTTAGAAAAGAAAGAAATGCAAGTGAAGATGGTGTGTAGTGGCAGTTGGGGAAGGGGAATTCATATGAACCATTTATAGGCTGAACTTCCTCCACAGAAGTAATGTCTGTCTGTTTGATCTGGCTCACATCTAAGATACAAGTGTCATTTTGGTGTTTCACAGTTTCTGTTTACTGGTGTGATTGTTCTCACTTTGTGCACTTACCATTTTGTCACCCACAGACCTGTTTGTTATATTTCCCATCCCCTGAGCAGTTAGGCAGCAATGTAAATGTGAATGAATATAACAGAGGTAGGATGACATAGATCCTGGACGAGTGAGCTAGATAGTGAGAGATAAAGTGTTTGATCATATTAATAGAGCAGTGAAGTGGGTGGGTGTATATCCTGGAGGTAGGGTAGCTGTAATAACAGTGTGACTTTTTTTTCCATGTTATCTGATTGGCTGTTGCAAGCACATATGCAGGCATGAAATCTTCAATCATCAAATCTTTAAAAGGTTGGAGAAAGAAAAGTATAGACTAGACTGTATATAGGAATTTACGAAGCAACTGGCTCTTAAAAATGATGCCAGTGCAAAAAGGTGTAATGCCACAGATGGCTACTAGATGCTGACTCAAAAAAAAACAATGGCTCCAATCGACAACTACTCAGTCAATACATTTTTTTCCCCACAAGTCTTTCTGAAGTCAGTAGGGAGCTGGAGGTCCATCTGAAAAAAATAACTAAGTAGATATTAGTCTTCAAAAAGGGGAATATTTAGAGGCGTGGTTAGTTTGATTGACCGGTCTAATGTCCACTGAGACCAGACCTGACCTTGAGTCTCATCCACATTGGGCAATGTCCTGAGGTTCAACGGTCAGATCCACCACTTCACTCCTCCCTTCATATCCAAATATGGTCATTTCTGGTTCCAAACAACCAACATGGCGACGTTCAAACGCTGAACACCAGGCTTCAAAATGCCACTCCACCAATGGGTGACGTCACATTAACTATGTCCATATCTATGTGCACTATGTAGGTTACCTAGCAACGATAGCTAGCTATGGTGTATCGTTTTGCCAATGGTCCGATCAAGTGGCTTCAAATGTTTTGTCCTGCCTACACATTGTGTTTTGCCAGAATTCTATCAAACAAAAGTTACATATGCTTAAAATGTCTCAGGTGGACTTTAATATAAGATACAAGATTACTTTACAAGTTTTGAGTAATTCGGATCTGAATTTTGAAGTTGATTTAAGCAATGCTGATGCAGGATTTTCTTCCTGAATGGGACAATAAGCATCCTTACCATGTGAAACAACTGTGGGGTAACATATGAGTTGACAGGTACGAAGACAAAACGTTTAAAATAAGTGGCCGTTACATTACCCTATATATCATAAATTATACAGCACATACCTGTATTTTTACACTTTGCTATTTTAACCGCAAGTACACCACCCAGACAGATTCCTATATAGATAACATTACATGTATTTTTATGTCAGTCTTAGAAATCTCTTATCAGCCTATTTGCATATTGTGGAACGGCGCCAGTAGCGTCATGACTCTGTGTGTTTGAGTAGTAACCTTGTTTTTCTTTTTCACTCACTGTGTGTGTGTGTGTGGATGTTCCCAATGGGGATTTTGCACACTGCAACCCTGTCCTCACGCAACCCCGGTGCCTTATTTCCATCCCCACCACTCACACAGACACACATGTGAAAACCCCCCACACAAACACACACCACTGCACACAGTCACAGCCCAGGTGGCTGTTTCCGCTGCTCGCACCGCAGATGCAGGGCTGATAATAGGCTCTGACGGACGAGCAGACATCATCTTAAAGCAGTCACCTGCTCCAGAATAGAAACTCACCGACGCTGTCACCGTGCCGCTCGGTTTGGGCTGTGACTTTGTCGTCTATTTCTAACTTCACAGTCATCCTGTGTGTTTCTCTGCTGCACTGTTTGGTTATTAGGTCTGATGTGAGGGCTGTGTAACAGTCAGCCTACCAGAAGGTCTCAGCTGTCTTGTTACTCCTACAGCAAAGACAGCTTCTGTTGGCCCTCTGTGAATCAGAGCGCACAGGAATTTCTATTAAGAATCAATTTATTGTGTCTGGCACTAAAGTTGCTTTTACGACTACACAACCAGGAAGAGAGCAGGCCAAGATTTTTAAGACCACGCGACGAGGCCAAATCTTTAGTAATACCGCTGTAATCTTGTTTTACAAATGTACTTTGTGTTGTTTGCAGCTCTCCACAGCATTCAGCGCTGAGCAAACTGACACCATGGTTCACATCAATTGTTCTGTAAAAGTGACATCCTTTGACTGATGGTGTGAGGTGCATGATTTATTCATCAACTGTTTTAAGTTTCCGTGTGGGTCCCTGAATCCCCACTGGTGACGAGTGAGCAGAGGTGGGTGGGTTTTCAGTCTTTAGTGGGTGGGGGGGTTGCATTGAAGGTGAAATGATGATCCCATGATGTCAACAATTGGTTAATTGGTTGTTTTGATAAGTCATTTTTAATGCAGAGCTTCCAAATCTTTCCAGATTCAGCTTCTTAATAATGAAAATTCGTCATTGTTTTTTATGAATTTTTTTTTTTTTTTTTTTTTAAAGAATATAACAGAACTATAACAATATAACAGAACTAAAATAAAATAATAAATCCTGGGTTTTATGAAATTGTGAAGAATGTTTTTCAATACTTGTCTTTTTATTGCATTTTATAGACCTAACAATTACCGTATTTTCCGGACTATAAGCCGCTACTTTTTTCCGACACTTTGAACCCTGTGTCGACGCCGGTGTGGCTCATGTATCAGCGGCACAAACCTCGTTAGCTTTTTACAAGCTAGCAAGCTCCGTGCCGCCGATACATTTAGCCTCGTCACATCATACTCAGTCAGAGTGGACCACATGAAACTGTTTGAATAAATTCAATACCGGCTTATAGACAGGTTTGCTCAATAGTCCGGAAAATACAGTAACTTAGTGACATCACTGTAGTCCTGCAATGACTAGTACCTATTCAAAGTGTTTTCACAGTGTCTCAGCAGTAATTAAAACTAATAGGTGTTGACCCAACTACACTTATCCTCTGTTGAAATGCATTTATTGAAGGAAGGCTGAACATTTTTTCCATCTCCTTTTAAAAATGCTAGACTGCTTCAAGCCAGAACTTGGTAAATGTTGGACTACATGCTGGTTTAATTTAACCAAGTGAAACGGGCATAAAATCTGCAGAAACAATGAAATGTTGGGTAAAAATAATAAAATACTTGGTAAAAATGACAAAATGTTGTATAAAAACTACAAAATGTTGGGTAAAAACAATAAAACCAACCTGGCTTTGGGTTAAAACAACCCAGCATGTAGTGTGCAATATGGTGCAACACCATCAAAAACTACAGGATCAAACATCCTGTATCGTTGGTCACCTCCTCTTTAAACAGGATCCATAACAAAAATGTTTTAAAAAGTTGATTTGAATAGACTGTCCATCCATTGGTATCACTGGTTTATGTGCCTCAGTTTCCAGTGGGAGCTCAGATCAGCCCTCCCCTGCTTTAGCCGAGCTGGTGAGGCCTGGGGTTCAGCGTCAGGCTGCAGGCTGATCTGCCATGATGGGCCTCTGTGCTGAGCTCTGTTTACTCCCTAGAAAGGACATTTTAGTCACTTTCATCCCTTCAACACACTCTGTCTTTCACTCCCTGGCTCAGTTTGTCTCTCCCCTCTTTTATTCTCTCTCCCTCTCTCTCTCGGGATGCTGATGTACAGAGACGTTTGCGTGCTTGGCTGCTGCTTTGAGCTGGACTGTTCAGCTGCAGAGAGCGAGGCAGCGCTGCACAGGCCCAGGGCGGCCTCAGCCCCTCTCTGAGAAATGTTTAACAACAAGAGCTTGCAGGGTGTTAGCTGCTTTCAGAGCTGAGCACGTAGGAGGAAAAGCCTATACGCTGAGTAACGTCGTCCAAGCTTCACGGAGGCTGCGTTGTCATTTTGTCGCAGGTTCCTCGTCGTCTTTGTCTTCTTCTTCAGCAGCACAACAGAGCGAAAAGTGGAGCAGCACCATAAAAGCTCAGCTGTCATAGTTCAGAGGTGTCAATGACCTCAGGTTTCACAGGAAGATGACACCTACGCCGAGTAGTCGCTCTGGTAACCACCACCAACAGTCAGTACAGACGGAGAGGTGTATTGTGTGTCTTCACATGTAAAAAACAAAACGACAGATCTGAGATCAGTCGGTGGAAATACTGAGTTAAATGTTGTCAGCGTTGTCTTCGACCAGCTGGTGCATTCAGGGAAAATAGTCTGAGGGAATCTTAAATGAGCTTTTCCCAGGCTTGAAGACACAATACTGTATCATAGAGTGTTTTAGGACATCAGTGATAGCATTACTGAGGGAGATATAAAGGCTCCATTGAATGTCTTGTGAAGAGGGAAATAGCCTCTATACAAGAACACACAGACACAGACACACTCCTGAGTGTATACTGCTGCACACTGTCTCTTAAGATGCCACTCTACTTCCCTGTTTGCTCTTCGCTTTCTCTGAAGCCGGGACAGGGAGAGGCCCAGAAATGAATATGATACCAGCATGACTCGGCACTTTGCCTCTCTCTCAATTTGCACAAGTGGATAAAGTGAGGAGTCTGAATGCATGCGCGGCTGTATTTAAGGCACTTTCAGCCAAGGCACCTGAAATGGAAACTCTTGCTAGGTGTGGGGTTTTTTTTTCCTGTTGTGTTTTTGCAGATATGTTTGAGTGAAGGTGAGGTTTCAGAAGCCTCAGGACAGTACGTACCGAGTGAGTACAGTGCAACCCAATACTGTGCATCAAACTCGACTCAATACCTGGAGCTGGCCTGGCTGGTAAAGCTCCTCCGCCCAATCAGATGGGTCCTGACCTGTTCAAAACCTCCAAGAGGCTGCGTTTCGCGATGTCAGCTGCACTTTTTGCTGACATTATAAGGTGATACTTGGTGAGATTGGTGAGAGTTTGGTATTTGAACGCCACCAAGTTGGTTGTTTGGAACCGGAAATGACCATATTTGGTAAATGGTAAATGGAATACATTTATATAGCGCTTTCATGACCTAAGCTAGGTCTCAAAGCGCTTTACAAGGCACCTCATTCACCCATTCACACACACACTCACACACCAATGGCTACAGAGCTGCCATGCAAGGCACTAGCCACCATTGGGAGCAACGTAGGGTTCAGTGTCTTGCCCAAGGACACTTCGACATTTGGACAGGAGGAGGCAGGGATCGAACCCACAACCTTACAATTCACAGGCGACCCATTCTACCACAAGAGCCACAGCCGCCCATATCCCTCTCTTCATATTTGGATATGAAGGGAGGAGGTGGGTCTTACCCTTGAACCAAAGGTTACTGCCCAATGTGTATGGGCCTGGGGTTCACATCCGATCCCATTGGAAACAAGGCCTGTCAATCAAACTAACCACGCCCTTAAATCTTCGATGAAGTGATTTTCAGATGGACCACCAGATCACTAATAAGAACAGTCGACTTTAGCTAATGACATCAGAGTGGCTTGTGGGACGGATACATTTACTTGAGTATTTCATGACTCAAGTCAACTGGAGTTTTTTGGAGCCAGCATCTAGTGGTCGTCGGGAGTATTGCACTTTTTTTGCACTTCCACATTGGCTTCAATTTTGAGACCCGATGGCTTTGTCCATTTCTCTATACAGTCTATGATGTGACCATGTGTTTTGGGATATATCAGATCATAAACATTGATTTTGTTACAGCTTTCACTTTGAAAATGTTGCGCTCAGTTGGGTGACACGGTTTTGTTCAGCTCCTGGCGTAGTGTGTGTGTGTGTTGCCTCCATTTCTCTTGGCAGGAGAGTGGCACCATGCTGTGACTGTGTTTACTCTTTCGTAACGCTCTGGGCAGCCCTGCCCAGCGCACACACAACTGGCACTGCCAACAAACGCAGGAAGAGAGAGAGAGCAACGGGGGGGAAAAGAAAAGACTGACAGAGGACAGGAGCAGCCGTGACTAATCAGCTGCTCTCTCTCTCTCCTCCCCCCCTGCATCTCTTGTTATTGGTCAAAACACGACACTTTGTCTGATAACATGTTATTTAATTTCAGGCCAAATTTACCACACAGATCCCAGACTCCACCGGCTCCTTCAGCAGCACTGGTTGCCACAGGCCTCCGAGCTGCTACTGTTCTGTCAGAGAGTATCACAGTCATGGACCGCTGCCGGCTAGAGCTGTCTTAAGATCAGTTAGAATAAGTTGAGCCCCCTGCAGCAGGATTTAGTGTTGCTGTTGCCATCCACCCACACTGGACACCCTGCAGAACAGTTAGCAGGATTTCTTTTAGGACTGGTTGCAGGCTTTCAGATTTAGTTCTGGCTATAAATTGCATATAATGACACAATTTCAAGTATTCTGTATGTCATCAGTGGAGGTAATCGTATGAATGTTCTGGTGTAATACTGGAGACTAAACTCTAGTGTCATACACATTAGGCATTGGCCTTGGGTTCGAGGGTCACACCCGCCTCTTTACTCCTCCCTTCATATCCAAATATGGTCACTTCTGGCTCCAAACAACCAGCATGGCGACGTTCAACTGCCAAATTCCTGGCCTCAAAACATCAAATTAGCTCCGTCCTGTCTGACCACCCGAGAAACAAAACAGCCCAACAACATCACTTCCATAACTTTGCTAATAAGCTCAACAGCTCGAATGTGAAAAGTAAGAAATAGATTGGGAAGAGAGGGAGGACTAGAGCCCTGCAAATTGAAAACACCAGAGCAAAAAGCAAAAAAGGGGGCATAGGGAGAGAGGGCAGCTGATAAGAAGAAGAGCAGCATGAGAATATAGAAAGTGCGAGTAAAGAGCGGGAGGGAAACGATAGTGCTGCCGAGGCGATAGGTGAGATATTGAGATAAATGGGAAGCGGTGACGAGGGTCAGAGAGTTAGATTAGAAACAGCAGAGGTCTGCAGTAGAGGACAGAGAGGGAGATTTACCAGCGGGGGCCCGGGCCGCCTCTGACGGAGCTGTGTGCAGGGTAGAAATGGAGGGAGATCCAACAGAGGGACTGAGAAATAAAAATGCATTGGATACCGTCTCTGGATCGTGAACTGATTGGTTTGATTCCCAAAACATTAAAACCAAAATTTGAGTGTTTTCCCAGTAGGACAAGTATATCCTCATTCAACCAATGAGACTTAATTTGTGTTGGAGGAGGAAGCCTTTCATTCTGGGTGATTTTCACCAAGATGTGGTCTGCACCCTCGGGCGAGGTTTCAGCTGAGCTGCTAAATCTGTGCAGAGCCGGTGGGCTTCTGGTGTTGGTGTAAGCTAGCTAGGTTTGTCCTTGGTGGCTGAGGCTAGGCCGCTAGGCTGGTCTGAACTATAATTGGATTAGAGATCTCTATGTTGCATCAGGCAAGGCAGGCCGAGCAGACACACATACTTTAAAAGCACACTTGCCTCAGGGAGTCAGGTTCATCTCAGTACTCGAGGCTGAGCACCGCCTCCGCCTCATTTTTTTTCCTCTATCAAATTTTCTTCTTTCCTCAGCATCCCGCATTTTTATTTATTTTTTTTATTTTTATCCCCCTTCAATCAATGACCCACTCCTCCCCACCTCCCCCTGCCCTGGCTGTTATTTACATGTGTAGGTGAGTGCGAGTGTGCGTTTGTGTGCATGTTTATGGATCAGCGCTGTGCCGTGGACGCACACTGGAAATGGGATTACAACAGTTGCAGCGGAGCTCGTGCTAAGAACATGTGGGAGAATAAAGGAGAGGAAAGAATCGCAGATAATGATGTGCGCCCTCATACTGAACATGATAGATGTGAATATGAAGCTGGCCTACTTACAGAAAGGAGCGAGGGAGGCTGCTCTTGACCTTTTTTTGAATAGCAAACTTCCTGTTTGGCAGCGTTAGACAAGAAGGAGAAGGTGATGTCATGGGGGTGTTGTGTATCCGGATTGCCTCCTTCACCCTTCTTGACCTACTGGTGTGCAGGGGCTTCATCTTTGGAGAGCTTCCTTCACTTTAACTAAATTACAACAAGTTATCATGAGGTCTAGTCCAACTATTGGTTAACTGGGTTAGCTGTTAACTCTAAACACCTTGTCTCTAATTTTCTTTATTTGCCTGTCTCACTTTCAGGCTAATTTGTGGGATTTATGTGTCATGGAAGGTGTCGGGTGTATTCCCAGATAACCACATTATGAGCACCAGGAAGCAGTTAACACAAATTCCCTGAAAATGAACTTTAACTCACTGCCTGCCAAAGAAAAAACAATGTAGGTGTTGCTCACTACAGCATGTGAGCAGGGTGTTGAAGGTCTTTTGTAGCTGGTCGGGTTTAAGGGGAAAAAACCAAAGTTCAGAAACCTATAGGAAAGAGATGGAGGGATTTCCTTTCACTCAGTGGCTCCTGCCTTTTATCTTCTTGCGTGTACATGTATGTGTGTCGACACATGTGGATGCGGTCGGATCGAGAAATTAAACATGCATTCAGAAAGATTAGAGGGAGACAGTGATAGAACAGGCTTAATGGCTGACAGGCAGCACCAGCAGCCATATGTTTCTTATGTGTCTGCTGACAACCCCGCCGTATGGCTCTGATCCGCCCATATGGCCCGTACATCTCTGAGGGACGGATCGGACAGAGATGGAGGGGAGGGCTGATGAGGGCGTGTTCTCCGATGCGGGTTGATCTTAAAACAAGGACACACAGTGTAATTGATGCAAAACACCCAAATCCACACCCAGCCGGTATCATCCAGCTGAACCTGTGCCGCCTACCAGCAAAGAAAATAACGGCAGCTAACATTTCAGACTTCTGGATTTAGTGTTTATAGAGTAATCTTAATCTCAGCAGCTGCTACTTTCTTTGCTAGTAGGCTGCAAAAGGAGGACTGAGGAGGCGGGCCTGACCTCTGAACCTGAGGATGCTACTCAGTGTGTATGAGACTGGAGTTCACTGGTGAATGAGGCCCCAAGCGCCCTGTAAATCGTTGGAGACCAGACCTGTCAGTCAGACTAACCACACCCCTAAATCTTCCTTTTCTTGAATATCTACTTAATTATAAATAAATAAAGTCAGACTAATAAGAAGAATTGACTTTAGCCATCAGAATGACGATTTTCGAGCTGAAGTCAGTTTTTTGGGAGCCAGCATCTAGTGGTCATCTGGAGTATTGCACTTTTTTTTATTTCTTTGGCTTCACTTTTGAGACCTGGTTGCATTGTTGATTTCCATATACAGTCTACGGTCTATATCTGCAGCATCTAACAAGGCGATCTTGTCTGTGGACAGCCTGCTGAACGTGTGAGGTTGTGAGTGTGTTGCAAGTCATCTCCATGAGCCGCTTCAAAAAAAGGATGTGGAGGAGGAGGAGGAGGAGGAGGAGGGAGCTGTTTTTGAGGGAAGAGTTTGACTTGGAATGAAGGCAAAGGGAGAGAACAGAGAGGGAGCTGGTGTGTCTGATTTCCGCTGCTGGGTTGGGGTCACTGTATGGGAGCTGCTGACAGGGCCTCCCGGGACCGAGACAGAAAAGCTCAAGGCTGGACACAGCACAAAACACAACAGTATTTGACCCCTATAAAAGCCTCTGATATCCCCTCGAGGAAGTGTGTGTCGTACAGTGAGCCTCGCACACACATACACACTGTGCTTCATTATAACACAGTCAAGGTCTTGCATGCACAGCTGTCTGACACGGTGTCACAACAATGGTCCTTTCTTCTCCCCAGTTGTAGACCTGTTAAACGTGACCTTTTCAGAAAGCCTTCTTAATCACCGGTGGTGTCTGAGCTGGGTGGCTCGTGATAAATAGTAACACTGAGCCAACAGCCTGGTAGCACGGGGAGCTAGGTTACAAGCCTGCTGCGTTAAACACCGGCTGAGGGTGTTATGAGCAGGTCGAGTAGTGGTGGTGGTGGAGGGGGTGGTGGTGGGGGTGATAACCCCCAGCTCACTCTGTGACAGGTTAATCCAGGAAGCCGGGGCAGAGGAAGGAGAGAATCAATCTGTCAACACCAGCTGAAATATGTAGCATATTACAAGTTCTGATGTGGGAGATGTGCTACATTTTCAGATTTTTATTGACGATAAAGATTATTTATTTAGACGATATTTGTTTCAGGAAAAGCTAAGATGTTGATGAAAGCATTTTGGTATTTTTTTTCTTGACACTAGTAGTAAAATCTTTCAAATACTCACCCTTAGATTAGTAGATTTAGGGTCATGTGTCTGTTTTTATAAAAGCAAAATCCTAAATATGTGGCAAAGGGTCATAATATTTGTGGTTGCAGAAAGCTAGGAGGTGTAAGCCTGTTCTTCCTCCCCCCCTTTTGTCTCCAGTTTCACCCTTTATCTCCAGTTTTATCTCCACTTTCTCATCTCGGGGTGGCTGTCTAACTGAAACTCCCAGCAGACGGTTTCCTACCTACAGTAACTGCCTCGCACTGGAAGCCGGAGTGGACTGAGTCATATATCAGGGGGAGTGCGCGGAGCAGAACAGGCTACTAGAGATTAGAGGTGAGAGGAGTGTGCTGCTGATTTATTACCAGCCGTTAGCTGGTTAAATGAGGCTAAGTGAGCCAGCCAGCTCGGGGAGGTGAGATGGAAGAGATTAGCCTATATAAAGAGCGATGGAGGGAGAAGATCTGTGAAGCGAGCCAGTGACTCCTGACCTCCTGTCTTTTACGTACTGTTTCTCTTTATCTTCTCCCTCGTCCCCGCTGCTCTTCGTCTTCTTCATCCTCACATCCTCCCTCACGTTTTCCCTGCTGCCCAGACTTTTGCTGTGTGAGAAGTGGCCAACAATGTTCTCTGTGTTGCCTCATTATTATGCAACAAGTTAGCGCCTGTCATTGCCTCTGACTGCCCTGAACGTTGGCGTGGTCACATTCACATACTGTAACTAATGTACCACATGTCAAGACACAACTATTTGTGAATACTGCTCTGGAAAAAATTATGTTTAAAGTTGCGGGAGGTAGCAAAGGCCTCATAGGTCTGATGAGATTCATTTGGAGTTTTGATAATGGGTAAAATTATTTAAACTGAATATTTTTAATTTTTTGGACTGTGAGCTCATCATTTAGAGTCATGGCAAATTATAGTGGACATTTGTTACTGCATTTAAGCAATATGACAAATTATTTGGTATTTTAGAAACATTTTATGCACAAAGACTAGAAAGTCTGTGTAGAAATGGACGAAACAACCAGGTCTCAAAACTGAGGCCAATGGGGACAAAAAGGTGTAATACCCTCGATGGTCAGTAGATGCTGACTCCAATTTACTTCAATTCAAAAATCCTCATTTTGAATCCTGAAATCCTCATTTTTTCCACAGGTCATTCTTATGTCATTAGCTAAAGTCAGCTCTTCTCATCAGTGATCTGGTGGACCAGCTGATCATTTCTTCATTACGTAGATATTAGGCTACAAAAAGATGACAATTTAGACGTGTGGTTAGTTTGATTGACACATTTGTTCTCCAGTGAAATCAGTTGTGAACCTGAGACTTATACACAGTGGGTAGGGTCCTCGGGTTCAAGGGTTAAGCTTCAAAATGAAGAATATTTACGGCCGTGGTTAATTGACGCAGTCTTCAAGGGTCAGACCCGCCTCCTCACCCCTCCCTTCATATCCAAATATAGTCACTTCTGGCTCCAAACAACCAACACGACGATCTGAACTCCTGGGTGTCCACAAAGTTTGTATACACAGACAAAAACTGTTTCTTTAGCATTAGAATTACATGAAAATTACATGTTGGCCATTGAAATAACGGCATTTTGATTTGTAATATTTGCAGAACAAACATTTGGATTTCTGTGCAAAGATACAGAAAGAGAAATAAAATGTGTTATTTTATATATAGTAACAGCAGATAACATTAATAAGTTGACAATAGTGTTGGGGGACATGCATGTAACACACACGTCTTTTCAAAACTTTCCCAAACTGTGATAAAGTTGTCGCCTCATATCCTAAACTAAGACAAACAGAAGGCTCCTCTAATCCTCAAATTTCTTCTAATGTGTTTAACACTGTGTCGCTGAGACCCTCCTGACTCTACTTCAAAAGCGAGGATTTGACTGCTGCTACAGATGGAAATAGAAAAGCTCTATGTATGGCTCTGGATGAGGCTGTATGTGTAGGAACTCTTGTGCGGCGGATATCCGCTCTGTAAGCTGTTTCAGTTCTCCGCCATTTGGATGATGTGTCAGTTTGCACGTTTTGTTTTGTGTGTGTGTGTTTGAGTGTGTGTGTGTGTGTGCGTGTGTGTGTGTCTGTGCGTGTGTGTGTGTGAGAGAGACATTCCCCACATCCGTTTCCCCTCCACAGAAGAACAGTAGGTCAGGGGTTTGGTGCGCTCTGGTGAGTTCATGTGTTGCTCAGGGCCAGAGAAGAGAGCAGAACAGAAACACAGTGCACACAGATGGGACGTTTCTCACAGCGACGGGGACGAGGTGACAGCCTCTCCTCTCACTGAGTTAGTTTGGTGCCGTCTGAATGAAGGAAGGAACGTTTCTGCTTCTGCTTTCTCATTCTGTATTTGATGTTGTTGTCGTTATCTCTGCTCTGCCTGCATGTGCCCTTGTTTGACCAGGGTGTGTGTGTGTCCTCATGTACACCTGTATCCTCGCCTGTGTTTGCATATGTCCTCATTATTTGCTGTGTGTGTGTTACTACCATAGACTGTGTATAAAAAAGGATGAGGGCTATTGGAGGATGGCTCCAAAAAAACTCCAATTCATCAAAAAAATCAGAAATTCAATCATGAAATACTCAATTATTAAAAATAGTCATTACTATCAATGATCTGGTAGTCCATCTGAAAAATAAAACATTTGGTAGAGGCTTTAAAAAGAGGACTATTTAGGGGTTTGGTTAGTAGACAAGCCTGGTCTCCAATGAGGCAGTGTCCTTGGGTTCAAGTGTTAAACCCGCCTCCTCACTCCTCCCTTCATATCCAAATATGGTCACTTCTGGCTCTAAACATCCAACCTCCCATTTAAATGCTGATCTCCTGGCTCCAAAACAGGAGTCCACAAACCAACAGGTGATGTCACACTTCATCCATTTCTACATCCAGTCTGTGGTTACTCCTTTATCGTCTCCCCCGCCCTCCCCCACCATGTGGTGTAATGTCCACTCCTTTCCTCCTCATTGTTCTGCCTCTGCGTACAGGATAGGGAGTCTGGAGCAGGAGCTCGCGGGAAGTCTTGTCACTTGTTGTGTTGAGGGGGAAGCAAAACGGCGAGATGCACAAACACAGGAAGCGCTGCTTTCCTCACGTGGTTTCTGGCTGGGCCTCCGTCGCTCTCTGCTCCGTTCATCAGAAAGCGGCAACGTGAGCGCCGTCTTTACCCGCACGTGTCTCTTTATTCTGACTTTCAGTCCCCTCCATCTAGCTTAGCCAACTCATCCCCGCTGCTGTCAGTGATGATCACTGCGGCTCGGCAGCTGTACACCATGACTGAACGCTAACAAAGAGAAAGACGCCACCAAAAAGAAAAGCCTCACTGAAAGCTGGGTACAGTGATGATGATTAAAAGTGGAATTTTCCTTTAACTTTAGGATCATTTTCTTACCCCAGCTGTCCCAGAAACTTTAATGACAGACATAAATTGTTCATTGTGCCTCTTCTGGGAGCAGCTGACCTCGCTATATTACTCCTCCTGCTTTATATCACAGTGATGCAGCTTTATTAGAGTCCTCTACCTGGATAGCATCTCTAATAGCTGAATAACTGGCATGAGGTCAGAGGTTGCCTCAGATCTTTGGACCGTGATAATGTACATCTTCACACACACACTTCTGCACATGCCAGCTGTTACATAACCACTGGCAGCTGTAGACTACACCGCTGTGTACGTGAGCGCGTGCACGAGCGTAAGGAGCTGTTTCCAGTGTGGGGGGATTAGATACCTGTGCAAAGGCCTTTTTCTGGCATAAGCTCAGAGCTGCTCGAGGCTCAACCAAGAGATGCTCCATTTGCTCAGCAAACACTTTCTGTGGCAGTTTCACTCAACCACGAGTCTGGAGATTTGAATACATTAATTTTGGTATTTGGATCTAAGTCACTCACAGCCTACTGCTTATCAGACTTCAGCTCAGTGTTTAGTAATGCGGATCAGGATGGTTCACTGTGCAGAGCTGTACAAGCCAGGGACATGAGTTTTTAGGGCAATGATGCAGAAAATGATGGTAAATTGTTGAATTTCTTTTATAATAAGTCACACTTGATGGATGGATGGATGGATAGATAGACCACCATTTCATTATCTACATTCACCTTAGCCATTTGTCATTCTTTCTTCTGTCTACCACCTTTTAAGTAGTTAAAATACACAGACCTCCAAGTCCTTTATTCTTTGCAACTTTCCACCCAATGCTACCTGGACTTCAGATGGATCTGTGCTTGTAGACCACAATGTGGATTTCATGTTTCTTTGTGCCACCAGAGGGCAGCACATCTCCAGTTCACATTACCGTCCTGTGGGCAGGAACATGCTGCTGGGTAAAAAATGATTACTTGTCAGCAGTTAGGTAACTTTGTTTGGTCAGTCATATTGATCTTAGGAGGTCATATGAGTTCAGAGGCTGGTGCATACTCTGCTTTCCTGTGTTACAGAGGAGGCAGAAAACAACAGTGCAAACAGAAAAGAGAGGTTGAAGACACTGTGGTGAAGAAATGTAGAGATAAAGAGAGGAGGAGAAGAAAGAGAGGATCCAATAGGCATGAAATCAGATCTTGTTGTTGCATAATCATGGCTCGCAGGGCTTCCCAGCGTGCACTGGGCTCCGTCGGCTCTTTCCAGTCCAGTATCACATGACCGCGTCAAGCTGCTGCAGTATTAAACCAGCATTACCAGTCCAGCGCCAGCCAGAGGCAGACAGGGATCAATAGTTCTGTTCTTCTTTGCGCTGAGGCGAGCTCTTTGTTTTTGTTTTTTCTCCTGTGAGGCTTTTTAAGAGAGATTTTCAAGTGGAGTTTGATGGTTTCTTATCTGTTGATTTTAATGTTTCCCTTCAGCCTGAAACCACTTTTTAGGATTTATGTTTCTTCACAGGGGAGGGAAAAAGCCTTGAAGGTTTTAATTGTGCTTTTATCATTTTTTTTTTAACATTTTGTCCACAAACGACGCAGTGAAAACTCACAGTGTTGGTTTTGTTAACGCTAGAGGCCTCGTTCCTTCCTGCCTCCTTTCATTCATGTCCTCAAAATTTTTTACATACCGACAATACCAGATGTCACTGAGGCATCAGCGCTGCTTCACATCTCCTTCCTCCCTCATCTGTTTCATCTCCTTTTATTTTAATGTATTAATCTTCTATCCTTGCCTCCTCCCCGGGTGTAAAGCCTTTATTCACATGCCAGCAATACCAGACCACATACCACTCAGCGGGACATCAGTGGCGGCCTGCACCTCAGCCTGCTGCCTTTCTCTCATCACCACTCCTCCACCCCACCACAGGAAGAATGAGAAGGCAGAGATGCTCGCGTTTTGTTTTTTTCATTTTCAGTTTCAGCCGTGCATTATTTCTACATAACAGTAGGTGGCATCATAACCCCACTCTCCTCGGGATAACTTCTTCAATTAGGTGGATGTGAGTCCTTTAACAAAGCAGGGTTGAAAAATCTGAATTTTACAAAGAAGGGGAAATTGCCAAATTTAGACAAGAATTAAATTATTGTGAAGAATACCCATCCTTTTATTTGGTAATTAATTTATCACTGATCCAAAATCAAAAAATAGTATAAACCTCAAACTTCCTCTGGGATCCTTAGTTGCAAATTCTTTGATTGAAAATAGAAGAACATTAATTTTGTATCATTTTGGAAGTAGAATAGAATTTAATATTTATAGATAAATATTTTTTTTTTATCTATGACTAACTCACCAATCAATTAATCATTGTGGCTCTAGGTGGCCTCAGTGTGTCTAGAAAAAAAATCCAGCTGTTGTGGTGACTCTTCGAAGCTGGCGCTGGGCTTTACATTCTCCAAATGCTTAAGAAGTGATAAATGTTCGGGTAAGGTTGCATTTCATTTCCCCCCCATCAGGTGGAATTTGAATTGAAACCCAAACCTGTCTCGATATAGAAAGATGACACTGATTGGTGTGCGGAGCAGTGAAGTATCCAGACATAACATTTGCCTTTGAGAGGGGTGATGGCATCCAGGAGACATTTGAGAAAATGTCAACATGGCTGTCATTCCCCCTATTGTTTTGTACTTACTGAGATACCAGGGTTAATTGGAAGCTACCTCAGCTTTGCAGAGTGTAGCGGTTACATTACAGTGGTGTCCACTCGCTGCTGTATGTGAAAGACGGACACAGACGGACAGACCTCCTCCTGGCGTCTCCCAGCCTGGCTGTATATATAGGCCCTTTCATACTGCACCTCTTGGCTCGGCCCCAGCTCACATATACCTCTCGCTGTGCCCTGTGTTTGTTTGTGTGTGTGCAGAAACATATTTAGAGTGTGCCCACTTGTGTGAGACAGGAAAACAGTATGTCCTTGGTTCTTGGCAGCGAAACCACTATGTACATTAAATTGCATAATACGCGTGGTTTCATAAGATTCATCTTTTTTTGGCTTTACAGCAGGGAGTGCTGTGTGTGTGTGTGTGTTTGTAGCAGAGAGAGAGAGTGTGTGTGTTTTCTGTCAGTATCACCTCTGTCTGTGCTGGGTAACTTGGCACATGCATTAACATAGTCTCTTTGAGGCTGGCCTCTCTTCTCATACATGCACTTAAGTTGCTGGAGCCTGGATACAATGTGTGTCTGTGTCCATTTGTGTGTGTTTGTGCATTGCGGTCCAGCATTTGACTTGCAATGTATTCCTGGAAAGCTCTGAGTGGGAGTGGAGGGGGCTATTCCACAGTCACAGCCAGTGATGACTGTTTTCTGGAAGCTTCCCGGTCATCGGGAACGAAGCAGAGAAGCAGATGGAGAATGTTTACGGGTGTTTTGTTAATTTTTATTCCTTTGGTATTAACACTGTCTTTCGAAGGTATCCCCCCATTAGTATGCGTGGGTGCACTGTTAAGCAGGGAGGGCTGGGGTTAGGAGGGATACGTGGGAGGTGGGAAAAGAGGCTTGAATGGAAATTAGAATTGCGAAAGAAGAAGCAAAGCTCAAATTAGGGGGCTGCAGAGGGAGCAATAAAATTAAGGGCAGTTAAGGTGGTGGTGATGAATAAGTGCAGGAAGGAGGGAATGGACCGAGGCTGAATTGCAAGAGGAAAGAGGAAGAAGAAAGGAGGGGTGTTGTTTTGAACTGCATCAATAAAGCTCAGACTAACTGCCTCTGTGATTTGCAGTGCTCATCTTCTTTTTCCAGCAACGTCTTCCCCTTTTATCGCTCTCTCCCATTCCCCTCAGAGTCTTGTGTTAACCCTCTACTCATCCCTCCCGTTATCTTCCACCTCCTCTTCTCTTACCTCCAGTGGCTGTTGTGTAACTCTGCAGTGACTGTGGAAGCAGCAGCAGCAGCAGCGATTGATCAGCACTTTTGGTGCCAGGCTGCTCTTATTGTAATAAACGAGCCCAGAGCCTTGAAACCAACCCCGAGCATTTTGCGGGAGCAGAGGAGTCACTCACACTCACAGATGCTACACCGCACTCCCATGATGTAATGCTGAAAACTCTTTAAACCACTCGCCTGGATTCATCATTTCTTACTGCTGCAATCCCTCAAGAGCTGTGCACACAAAAATTAATGAGACATTTTTATTTTACTCTGAGAATTTATTTAATGTACAAAGAGCTCAGGACTTTCTGAGCCTCTCATGTGACCTTAAGATATCTTCATTAAAGTTCTAAAAACTTTATTTGTTAAGTCACTAAACACACACACCAAAGGCTTTATACAGAAAAGGATGAAGCAATCTGGCAATACTCCCGACGGCCACTAGATGCTGGCTCCAACAGCAATTGACTTCACTTCAAAAATTGTCATTTTCAGCCATGAAATAATTTTTTCTACAAGTCATTGTGATGTCATTGGCTAAAGTCAACACTTCTTCTCAGTGATCTGGTGGTCCAGCTGAAATTTATTTCATTATTATGTAGATACTGGGATAAGTGGTACCACTTAGTCCATGAGGGTCGCAGTATATTAGAAAAAAGTTCAAGAATTGGATCATCTTGGAAGATGATTAGTTTGATTGACAGGTCTGGTCTACAATGACACCGGTACTGAAGTTGCGTCTCATACACATTGGGCAGTGACCTCAGGTTCAAGGGTCAGACCCGCCTCCTTACGCCTCTGTTCATATCCAAATATGGTCACTTCTGGCTCCAAACAATCAACATGGCGACGTTCAAATTGTGATCCCCTGGCTTCAAACCAATGGGTGATGTCATGTTAGCTTTGTCCATTCTCTATACAGTCAGACACACACACACTATTATCCTGGGACTTTGTTGCATGTGTTCTTTCCCCTTCACAAAAGCTTCAATTGGCTATATAAGGAAAGCACATCTGATCTCTCCATTATTCAGCCTTTGTGGTCTGGCCCTCTGCTAAACTTACTCCCCCTTTCTCTCCATCTTTTCACATCTCCAAATCCTCTGCACCAACTTTTTTAATCCAAGCTTGACAAAACAAGAGCTTTGACTCACCTTCAGCTGTAGCTGGTGTACACACACATCAGGTTGTGTAAAGATGATCCAGCTGGGGCCGGCAGGCTTTCTTCCCCCTGAGGACATGCATACACTCCTGAGGGCTCACTCGGAGGGAGGGTGATAAAGATCACGTTTATCATTGTAAACTCATTCCAGTCTCACCTCTGCGTCTGCTCACAGTCACTTTGAGTTATCCGGCCTGTCAGTTTCTCCACATTTTAACATTCCTGCATCTTCATTGTTGCTCCTCTGCATGTTTGTCAGAGAGGAAAATGCTGCATAGTGGGGATATTACTCACCGGCCAGTCAGTTTGTTTATGGGGTCATTGTTTGTGGTCACTTGGTCATTGTGCCTCAGGAGCACCTTGTGCGAGGTCAAGAGTTTGCCGGGTGATTAAGTAGATATACCTCCCAGTTTCATCACCATTTTAAAGGCGACCAACTGTGCCACCAGCTTTAATTAAGTTTCAGGGAGGCATTATTTTCTCTTTATTGCACCAAATTGATGTACGACAAAATAAAAGCCCTTATATTTTTCCCTGAGTTTAAAGCAAGTGTAAGAGCTTTCCTGTATCATGAAATGTAGAGTTTGTGTGTGCGAGTGTGCAGTAGAAAGAGACACACACATCACTTGGAAGGGATACTTTGGATTTAAATGGCATTAATGGATCCTCAGCCCTATTCTTAGTCTCAAATCTGTCTCACCCTTCAGGCGTTGACAGGAGCTGTGTTGGGGTGGTGGAAGTCTGGTGTGTGTTCAGCGTATGGAAGAATATAAATGTGTGTGTATGTATATATGTGTGTATATATAGCTCCTTAGATAGGAAGCGCGGTTGAAACATGAGCCTCCCCAGGACCGTGAGTGGAGACAAGGAAGCAGGATCGCATCGATAACCATTTTCCATACAAGGACCGCGCGCTTATAATTTTATTTTTGGATGTTTTCTTTGTTACTTTGTTTCGCCTTTATGTCGCCGAATGAAGCACGAGGACGGGATGCAGATGTGTACATGTTGGCTGACACGGTTTAACTTTCGTGGAGGTGTTTTTTTGTTGGGTGAATAAGGCGGTGGTGTGCGTCAGCGAGGCTGTGGACACAAAGCCGAGCAGCCTCCACCAGACTCCGTGTTAATTTCATCACATTTTAGCAGCAGCACCGCTCCGGACCGCGTGCACGTCACCGGCGCGAGCGCTTATGTTTAGTTTTTTTGTTTTAATCCACGAGCCTGCAGCTTTAGGGCGCGTTAACCCCACGCCCCACGGAAACTAAACCGAAAAAGGGGAACCAAAGAAGAAGGAGGAGGAAGAGGAGGAGGAGGAGGAGGAGAGGGTGGAGGTTCAGCGGGAGAAACGATAGAGAGGACGGTGTTGGAGGAGTGAGGTCTGCAAGGAAAGCAACTCCGTATTGTTCCGCGTTTGTTTGTTCTATACACACACACACACACACACACACACACACACACACACACACACACACCTTGGTAGCGGCGCAGTAGATTGAGTGCATGTATCAATAAACTCACTACATGAGGGAATGTACAGATGTGGTCCTGTAATGTCACTGTACACAACAGGATGAGAGGTCCACACTCTGATTTATATGTTTATGACTTTAGAAAACATCACGTAGACTTAAAGGAAATTAATCAGAGCATAAAAACTATTTGCCTAACCTTAAACCTAAAGCATGTCTTTACCTTATAGTTTAATGATTGACCTCATGGGGACTTGCTTTGTTCCCCTCATAAGGAAGACAAGTCCTCACTATGTAACTCTGTTACCAGATGAGTAATACACATCCACCCACAAACACACAGACACACACATGTACACTAACCTGCCCAACTGGGGGTCTCCATGTACAGCCGACTGGTCGGAGAGAAGAGACCTGTGCTGCTCTGTCAGACAGGAAGAGAAGAGAGAAAAGGTTAACCATCAAATACACACTTTACACATCATGTGGGAACAAACATCCACAGAGAGAGGAAACAGAAACATGATTCACAAGCTTAGTCTTTGATCCACTGTGGCTGTACGGACTTTGAAGGAAGTGGGGGCCGTCAGGAGGAGTGAACGTCTGCACCTGATCTACATCCTCACTGCCTCCCCCGTCACAGTCTGCTGTAAAGTTGATTTCTGACAGTATTCAGTGTTATTGTCTGTCTCTTCAGCTCTTCTGTGTTTCTTTTAATTCCTACTCTTAGAAATATAAATTTAATAAAAATGACTAAATCAAGTGTGACATCACTGTTGTGTCTGTAGTGTCTTCATTCACAAAGAAGTGAATGAAGTCAGCTGACCACAAAGCCATAGTATAGATGACAGGCTAGGGTTGGCTGAGGGCTCTCAGAACCAGTTATCAAGCAGCACTGTCCGAGCACTCGTTAAATCAGATGTGTTTCCAGCAGCCACAGCTGGAAGGAGGATACATTTTCCTGGTGATGATGGAGTTACGTTGGATCGTTCGTATGAAAATAATCGTGAGGAGGGAGAAATTAAAGAAGACACAGAGAGAGAAAATGACAACCTACAGTTAAGGATATAAAAGGAGATTCAAATATAATCAGAATATTTTTAAGAACACAATAAACTGTAGTTTGGTGGAGAGGGAGAGAAGTGCTCCTGTAGCCACACAGCAGCTGTGACGGCAGAGTCTGTTGGTGTTGGAGGGACAACTGGCTCAGTAGGGAGGTGTGTGTGTGTGTGTGTGTGTGTGTGTGTGTGTGTGTGTGTGTGTGTGTGTGTCTCTCCC
>OOFC01051521.1:8607-38829 GCA_900323345.1 Pseudochromis fuscus
CAGTGCTATTAAACTGCGTATTTTTCCATTTAATTTTATTTATATAGCACCAAATCATAACAAAGTCGACTCAGGGCATTTAACATGATAAGGTTAAGCCCTAACAATATTATCAGTAATATAAAGAAAAACCCACAAGAGCAGTGCTTGGCAACAGTGGGAAGACAGACCTCCCGTTTAACAGGAAGAAATCTCCAACAGAAAACATCATCAATACTTATCTATATAGATTTTGTAACAGAAAATAAAGACTTTAAATCCTGTAGGCTCATTTGTTTTTCATGACTCGACCAAAAGCATTTATTTTGCTAAATGCATATTTTTCAATTACCGGGATTTTGGAGAGGAGGCTTAATTAAACGGCTTAACGAGCTGCTGATAATGACGATGTACAACATGGACATACATGGAAACGCACAGATTTTCCCTACTGTAAGTCCTTCTGTCTGCAAAGCGCTGATCCAAAAACCTCTGCTGCTTGTACCCTAACCTGCTGATCACAGGAAATGTGGTTAAAGGGAAGAATGGGCAATGGGCCCCGATGAAAAAAAAAATCCTCACCCTCTGGCAGTGCCTCATGGAAATGCCGCAAACGCTGTACGGATTCAAACGTATCAGGGATTATTAAGAGACCTGAGAACAAGGTCAAAGACTTGCAGAAGAACACAGAGCAAGTTAAACTTAACTTCCACTTCATCCCCGAGGCTCTGAAAATACTTAGGAGATAGTTGAGGCAGGCTCTGTTGAAAGCTCCCCCGCCGGCACGCAAAGCTTTACTTTTGATGTTAATTCCTTGAAAGCTGTTTCTTTAGCTGGGGATTAGTGCATGAAGAGCTAGGCTTACCATGCTCTGGCTAATAAAGATGAAACATCTAACACAGGTACTCGTACATACACTCGCCTGGGAACAGTGCCTATAAAGTTGCCTTAATTATAGAGAACTCACTTCGCTTCAGTAACTATAAGAATAGGACGACATTTGTAGTTTGAAAATACTGTGGTATTAAATGTGGAAAATCCTCTGTATTCTTTAGACGCAAGTCTTGAGGTAAAATAATGAGTATATAGGCACATCGCTTTCTCAGCTCATACGATCAAAGCTGCCTTCATGGTCTGCGTCAGTCTCCCCAGCTTAGGTCTCTTTAGCATACCCCAAAAGACTGACAATTATGAAGTGTGTCCATTACAGCTGCTGATTAGCCTCCATGTCTGTTCGGGCTTGAGCGAATGTTGTAGCTAATGACTCTGTGGCAGCGTGCATAGAAAGGCGACACCACAATTCATCTGCCCGGCCAAAATCTCCATGATTAATAGATGTTTCACCAGAACATTCGCCCCTTTGAATATTTGAAATGGTTCTCCCCATCACTGAGTCCTCTGCTTTGACACTTTAAGAAGTAAATTAATCAATCTCATCGCTGCATCTATCCTGCTTTCAAGTGCAATGAATGGCTTTCCTTTCATCACTTACTTGGCTATTTTCCAATAATTAACACGAGGATGATTAATTCCAGTGACCTTTGTTTACTAAAATTATGGGTATTATTTAACATCACGGTCTACATATTGACAAGAAGACATTATCAGCTAATTACCTCCATAAGCTTTATAACCTGGACCGTGTGTTAAATCTGTAACACTAAGGCAATATAAGGTAACCTCAGATTCAATCTAATTATCCAAACTTCATTAGTTGTTGTGCTACAGTAACTGTGGCTGTTTCTTCATCGCTGCCATTAGATCTCTGTGAAAACTTCTTGCACAAGGTATTTTTTTGATTACGGATAAATCTATGACCCAGTTTGCTCTTATGCGAAATGCATTAATATACTGTCGTCACGGTTGTCAACTTGCATACAGTTATATCATAAGGCAGGAAAGCACAATTATGTTAAAGCCAATGAGGTCTGTAAGAGGGTAGTAAATCTTTTCTATCTAATCTATAATGATATGGCTGGAAAACACACTTGCCCCACTTGTCATCATGCATATTTTGTCCAGCTGGAAAAAAAAAACATGAAACATCTGCATAAAATATGTGAAAGGAAAATGGTCTCTGAAATCCCTGTCAAGTTGTAAATTTAAAAAGTCATTATTTAAATCATTCATTTCCATGTTTCACGGGAACAAATTGCCTCCCTGGCAAGCAGTCCCTTAGAGTTTAATAGTTTATGCTGTAATTGCTGATTGTCAACAATATTGTCCTTGTATAATTGTCCCAACTTTGTCTCAGTGGGTCACAAATCTAACATCAGGTATTACATTACACTGCCATTTCAAATTCTGTGCGGGACTGAATGCTCAAGCACAGTGAAGAAAAGGTGATTCACCTGTAAATAGATGACATTAGAGTCTGTTTCCTGAGGGCTCCCAAGAAAACATAAATCATCTCCCTTCTGTCACTATAAATGGGTTCTGTGGTGCAATTTCACCGTGGAAGTCAGGTACATTTCAGCTGGCTCACACTGTGCCTCCGAGCCAAAATTAAGACTTTATTCTGTGGCATCCAGCCTTAACCAGTCACTGTCAGTTAAAATATTAACACAGTAATTATCCTCAAACCTGACTTGAACACACACTGTATGACTCAATGTACATGTAGTAAGTTAAACGGAGACAGGGGAAAACAAATCTGTAGCAAAAAATATAATGTCTGTGTTGTAACATGCGCTGCCTGGAGGGTGATATTTTACTTAAGCACTCAGAGCACAGTTGGGACTTCGAGACATAAATCACGACACATAAACACAAGAAAAACACAGGAAAATGGAGGAATAATGCAAAGAGTCATGGATTAAATGCCTGAGGAAGTTGAAGTAGTGGGTGGATAGTCCGAAATATATCAAGTTATGTGGTGCGTGATGGGATGAATGAAAACCTCAATCTGTTTTGATTTAGCCGGAGGTCTGTCAAGTGCCAGTCTTTCCTGCTTCTTTCACAATATACTGATACTGTTAAACTAAGAATAACCACCTCAGAATAGAGTACTTTTGCTAAATCCACATGTAAGGATGCAGCTGAAACACACATGTTTCAATATTTTTAGATAGACGCACAAATCTGTAACACAATACAGAGAGGTATTAGCATATGTGGACTCCCCCTGAAAAGGTAAAATGACAGGGGGAATGTACTAACTAGCTTTGGTTTTACTTTAAAGAGAATATAAATCCTGTTTTACACTCCAAAGTAATTTTCAGCTGACATAATTTCCAGATTCTTGTAATTATTTTATTTTTCAATAGTGTAAAACTCATTGCTATGAATTGCATCACATGAGAATTCAATTGTTACACTCAGGCAAAACAAGGGGGAGAAATGCATTACTCTGTGATGTCATCAGATAAGTTGGCGTGAAGAGGCACTATTAAAACAGTAGGGATGAACGTAGCTCGTATTACTGAGACATGTCATCAGCACATAGGTAGCAGGGATTCTCACCGCTCTTTTTTTCATCAGGTGTCCAAGTAAATATGGAAGTATAAAAACTGATAACAGCCAGACTTGTTGTAATAAACCAGTTCAAACACACAGCTGCAGTTCTTTAATAGACTATAGTACATGTAAAGTATTTTACCCTTTGAGGATTTGCAGCAACTGCATGAATATTGAAAAAAATGGGCTTGTGGCTTAACTCTGACACACTGAAATCCTGCATGCAAATTCTAAATAAGCACAATTATTAGACATTTATTGATTCCTTTCTCTGTGATAAAGCATTTAACTTCGAGAAATTAAATAAATATAGTTATAGAAAATATAAATCAATTATTTGTATTATATCTGATAATTGAAAATGACAGAAATGTAGCTGCTATAGGTCCATCCCAGTGTAAACAAGGTCATCTTTACAGTCCACAATGAACAATTTGTTGTTGTGCCACAACCTTGAAACTGTGTTGAATAGGTACGTCAGCACATATACTGACAATGGTTTAAAAGACAAAGAATGGGTCATGTTGTACTAGATTATATGCAGTATTCATAAGTAATGGTTGCCCATTGGATAGCGTGTGCTTAATATCTGGTTCAGTGAGTGTGGAGCAGGGGAGTGAGTTCATTTACCTGGCTTAATTAGCCTTGAATTACTGTAAGATACTTAAATAACATTATCGGACAAATTGACCTGCATCCATTAAAAATGCTGGTTGATTTTATTGGACAGCACCCAGTGTCACATCATGCATACATTAGCTGTTAAAAGGGCAGCTTCCACTTGCCAAAAATCCACTGAGTGTGAGTGTGGCGTGTTGTTTGAGGACATAAAGGTAAAAGCGCTGGGATTCATCGAGCTGTTAGTCCTGTTTTAAACTGGCACAGGCAAACATGTGAGGCCTGGACCTGACAGGCACATGG
The DNA here is from genome assembly GCA_900323345.1 of Pseudochromis fuscus. Lineage (NCBI taxonomy): Eukaryota > Metazoa > Chordata > Actinopteri > Pseudochromidae > Pseudochromis > Pseudochromis fuscus. The sequence continues at coordinate 12,964 of OOFC01051521.1, forward strand.
ACCTGGTTAGCAGATACAAAAATGTCATTGGCACTATATGCAAGTATATAATGAATTAATCCTGTCACTTTCCAATCCACTACAACAGCTGCCCTTCTTTTTAAAACAAAAATAGCACTTTTTAATATATCATGACGGTCTATTTCAGGGCATTACTTCATTAAGTGCATTATGTTTCATGTGATAATTGTGGAATGACTGCTGAAATGGCAGCTGATTGAGTACCTAGTGTGTTAATTGCAATTGTGTTTTTTTTAATGCTGCACACAGATTGACTTGTTGGGGAGATTAATGTTTTTTCCTATCTAACCTAGTCCCTGGGCTGTTGTGTTGGAACCCGGTTATTAATAGCACCACCGCTGATGAACTGTCAAATGCTCAACATTCAGCAAAGGGACACTTGATAACATGTTGGAGGCTAGGGGCCATGTTCCATTTAGAGAGCGGGGAGATAGTATGTACTGTATCATACCTGACAGTTGCATCAACGCTAATTTAGAGTTAGCACATGTTCCCGCTGTCATTACTGTATGATGTGTGTATTGTGTCATGAGATTAATATTGTAAAAAAAGCCATAATAAATCATGCACTGTTAAAGAGTTTCGCTTAGGTGTGAATCCATGTTGAGGCGTGAACATGTGTGTTTCTTCAGTGGTTATCACTCTTTGTCTTAAAAACGAGACAACAGAGAGGTGGGGAATAAAAGTGAGCTAACCCCCTCACCAGCTTTAACACTGTTGTCCCTGTAGTAGCACCCAATCAGGATAAGTGCTTTATATCGATTGAGCAGTCTGTTTCAGCCCCTGCTTTTGATTTCCCCCATTAGGTCAACAGAGAAGGTGAACCTATTATCAACATGCTTCATCTTGATAACTAGCATTTGTTTTTTTTGCTTGTTGATACAGGTTTGTTCCAACCCTGGATGGTATGAGTGTATGTCCATGTATACAGAAAAGGGCAAATAAAGAAAGAAATCAAATAGAAAGTGCTCCCTAAATGTGACATTTCGATTCGCACTTGATGTGTGAGAGTTGTGAGTTGTACTCATCCGTCGCTGATATGTGGTTTTAAGTCCCTGAATACTAAAAACGAAATAAGAGTGAGTAATTTGAAATGAGGACTGTTACGAAGAAGTTGAATTATAATCTCATCAAGAGCCTGTAGATAATCCTCTATACGTCAGTTCATGAAAAATCGAAGGCCCTGGATTTGGAGCTCCTGTCAAATCACAGGAGCTCACTTTTTGCTATTATACTGAAAAAGTTTTATGTTTTTTTTTTTAGTCTACTTCAGACACAGTTACAAGCATCTAAATTGTCATGCCAAATGAAGTTTTTTTTTAATGTATAGAAAGTAACACATTTTTTATGCTTGAATATAAATGTTGCAGCAGATGCTACAGTGAGGTAAATGCAAATAAATGAGTGTAAATTGGCACATGCACAGTAAATATTTTCAGTAACCGGGATAATCTTGTATTCTGAATATTAATTAGCATGTAAACACCGCAAGGTAACACAATCATTAAGTGCAGAAAACACATATATGGTCAGCACTAAATAGCAGAAGATGATTCCTGACCATTCTGGTCTGGTATTGAGAACTGAGAGAATCTCAAAGGTATGATTTTCAGTATCGTTGTAATAAATAGATGCAGATCCACTGGTGCAGGTGAGCCAGCCAACACATGTGAAGCAGTGTACGCTCTTTGCTACAAGAAGGTTTGGTTCAAAGCAGGTAACACATCAGACTGCTACTGCGCAGGTTGGCCCACAAATACCTCTGCGTGTGTGCAGCATTTGAACAAACATGCAGCACAGTGGGGAACACAGTCTACCCACAACATGACTAAACTCAACTAAAGCTGGATTAAAAAAATAGTAAAGAAAAGCCTTGTTGACTAGGCCTATCAGACATGCAATCCTATGTACGTGCAAGTGGTCTATGAGGTTTAATAGTTTCTTATTTATCCATTAACTTTATACAAAGAGAAAAACTCAAATCAAATCAATTGTGCTTCTTCAAACAGCCCCTATTCCCCTAGGTACATGTGCATGCAGTTTCTCTGAGTCCTTGGCAGGTATTGTTTCAAGCATTTTGGAAAATCTGTCCGATTTTTGCTTCTTTTGTTGATTTAGACTGTGTCTTCATGATCCCAGATTGACTCCATGATGTTGAAATGGAGACGCTGTGGGGGTCATACCATCTGTTGCAGGACTCCTTGTTCTCCTTGTGGCTAAAGATAGTTCTTTACCACTCCAGCTTTGAATTTATGTTGACAACAATGTGAACACTGCAAGTGCCCAAAAGATTTGCTCAGTACTAAAGAATGATCTGTTACATTTTGGCTGGCTTGTACTTGTAGGCTCAGGATGTAATTAGGCTGAATAATTCAGCATTTTTTAGATATTTTTATATGTCTTGTTCTGCCAAAACTCCCACTAGACTACCTTTAACTAAACGTGATATATGCCTGCCTACAGGAGTGTGCCTATTCCTATTTTTATTTCATGCATTCTGCATAGAACAGGCTATTTGTGGACGGCATTATAGTTCAGTCTGGTCATTTTGTGCTGTTAATGGCATTTAACTGTATTCACAGTGCTACAACATAATATAGGCCAAAAGCTAATCCTGGCACGCCTTGTCCAAGTAATTGCTATTAGACAGCACTGTAGGCTACTACAATGCCATACATATGCGACAATGACTTCCTCTTTCGCGGATAATTTATTTATACCATGGCATAATGTTGGGAAGGTATTAGAGGATGAAAAATACATACCAACAAAGCCTGTGCCTGGCTTATGTAGCCACACTATCCACAAAATGTTCACTGAAAAACTATTTTATTACTGCTCATCATGTTGAGCTTGCTCCAATAAATCTGTAGCTAAAAAAAAAAAGGCACATGTTTCTCTCTGTGACAAATAAGGAGGATAAACATATCAGAACATATCCTGTCTACGGATAAAGATCGACAATCAAGACGATCCTGATATCCCCCGCAGTCCGCCACAGCTCCATTTCTTCTAGCTCTAGGGAAAAAACTGCAGTGTGTCATCCAGCTGAGAGGGTCATTGCTTGCCAGTTGCTCTCCACTGAGCAGTCGCCTAATGCCAGAGCAAAGAGGAGGGCAGGGAGGATTGCCTCCGACACTGCCCACCCAGGCAATCAACTGTTGGAGGATTTGTGGGAGGTGGAATTAGTCCATCTCCACTGGCTCTGCCTGCCGCTTCTACAGCCTCTTCCCAATACCTGTCCGCCTACTCAGCTAGCCCTCCAACCTGAACTACATCTCTCAACTGGCTGCCTCCATGCAAACTCTACACGCTGAATGATCTTTTGCTGTTTATCCAGCCAAACTAGTTACACTACCACGTTTGCTTTACAGTACTGTCACCTTTCCAGAAAGAAAAGCCTCTCTGCTGAATGTTTGCAGTTGAGATTAAGGATCCAATTTAACATACTCCATTTATTTCTTTTTATCTAAAGCCTGCAGTCTTAAGTCTGTCTCTCTTGTACATTTTTTTGTGGTTTCTGTATCATCGACTCCAGTAGTTTGCAGCCTCTTTTGTCTGACACACTCCCACAGCCCTGTCAGATGAGCTCAAGTACCCCTTCACTGACACCGACAATCAAGTTCAAATGTGTTTATTTAAATTAATTTTTTAAATTGTATGTTATTTGACACGGAAAGTGGATGGTGTTACAGATGTTAAAATAATATTTTCATACGAATGTGCAAAAAATCACATCAAAGCAAGCACTCTATTTCAGCACTATTTGTTTGTAATAGGCTGTATGATTCATTTGAAAGAATAAAATACCTCTGTCAGCTTTAACTGGAAATACCTGTGCACTTTATAACAAAGTGAGGGGTTTATCACTATGTTCACCATCGCTTCAAAACCAAAGTCCTGCTGACAACTGGCAATGAAAGGTCTCCTGGGGGAGCAGGGTGGCCCAGAGGAAGAGATGCTGACTGATGACTGAGGGGTTGCTGTTTTGATTTCTGGTAGCAGCAACCTGTAGGTGTACTGTGCTGGCAACCAGAGGGTGACTGATACTACATCCACATTACACATTATAAAGTCCCTTTGAACATGAAACTGAAGCATCGAACTACAAGAGCAGTGCAGAGGCAAATCCTGCTCCCTCACCTTCCCATTGAAACCACATGAGTTATCTGTGTATGTATCCGTGAAGGATGTTCTTATTAATCAGAGCAGTGGAGACGATCTAATGATCATCTGGCCCTAAATATGAAAGATATACTTGCTTGGCATTCATCCAGGGAAACATGACACTTTTTTGGGCCCAAATTAAATTGCAAAGAATGGTAATTAATTCATATGTTACAGGCTTTACCTGAGGCATTGAACATTTACAAATTTAGATATTAATCCATTTTGGCATGTTTTGACATTGAGGGATTTCAGCTAATTATAATTGGTTGGCTGAAGCAGAGAGGAGAATGAAAATGTTTGGTTGAGGGAAGTTATGGGGAATGGTACACCTTGTATGTGTTCACTGTGTAAAATATTTAGGATTTAAATGACACACATTTTAATGACTAATCAGGAATGTTGCACTGAGAAATGCCAATTGCTGGAGGGCCTTTTGGTTTTGACAAGTTTTCCCTAATAACTGTCAAGCCTTTGAATCACTACAGTATGCTGATAAATGGCACTGGTATGACACGGACACTAACAAGGCCTGACACATAAATAATAATTATTTTGCCACGTTTCTGCTTAAAAAAAAATGTATTGCTACTTGTTTTTAAGATGTATGACTATTTCCCCAAGCTGATCACATGACCAAGCGTTGTTGTCATCTTGTGCTGTGTGATCTATTTGGTTGTAATTGTTACCCAGATAATGAAATAGTTACTTGTGGCAAATACATTTTTAAAGATTATTTTTCAGAAAGCAAAACACAAAATTACTGAATTATTTCTGTTTGACATGTTGCAGTATTGTTGTATTATTTCCTGATCCTTTCTTATTATAATATTATTTCTGATTATAGGTAAAGAAGTCAAATAATAACACAGTAAATCTTTTTTTTTCCCAATCATACATTGCAAGTGAAATGAACTATCAAGCATTAAATTCTGTGTTTATTTCAGACAGAAGATGTTTTCTGTGTTCACCATTTCTCTGATTATCGTTAAGATACTGTATTACCCCAGTGGAAAATACTGTTTCAGCTGCTGAAGAGGAGGGCCGATAAAACACTGAGCACACAATATCCATATTCCATTAGAAAAAGATTAGACAGATGCTGACCTCTACAGGTATGATTCTGCCTTGCATTCTTGATAGATATCACTTCATATTATGAATCACATTAGGGAGCCTTTACCAAAACAAAAATATACTGTCAATGTTTACAGTCCACAAACAAGATAGTCTTACCATGCAATGCTCATAGGATGCCAATATATAGCACTATAGATGATGTTTCAAGATAGGCTGACAATTGTTCATTAAATTGAGCAAAATGATAAGTGTGAGGTACTGTAAAAAAAAAAAAAAAAAAAAACATGTGGTCTTGCTGAGGCAGTGATAGATAATGAAATGTCTCACTGGAGCCAAAATGTTGTGGCAGAGCAACAGGGAGGCAGACAGCTAAACCAAATAACTGGGCTATCAGCCTCCACTGACAAACAGCCACAAGCCTGACTGAACTGGGAAAAAATAGAGCAGTGGAGGAGACATGGTGGCAATGGAGCACAAAGTGGAGATGACAGCCTTTAGGACACAAGTGACAGCAATTGAGGGTAGACTGAGTACAACTGAGTGTCAGGCAGAGGGAAAGGGAACGCTGGTGCAACAAGCGTTAATGGTGACTGGCATTGAGCTAAAGACAGACACAGGGGTCTCATTCACAACGGTCCTCTCAGGCCGCAACTTGCTGCTTACTGGTCAACTGAGGAGTGTATAATGATGTTTCACCGCACTGATTTTTAAACCTTGCTTAGAGTGGGGAAAGTTGACAGAGTTTGCTTGTAGTTGTTTACTACTGTCAATCATCCCCAACAGGGTCCACAGGAGAAGTTTAGGTTTGAGTCTGAGCTGAAAGCATCTATCACAGCGGGAGTGCTATGGGGGTATTTTATTCTTACAATGTAAAAATAACACAAACTGTACTTGTGTAAATTAAAATGCACTATTACTGAAAGTATTTGATGTGTGACTGGGTTTGTTGGGGAGCTTGTGGTGCAGTATCACCATAGGCTGTACATAAAAGATATACATAGCCACCATAACATCACCCATTGGTTTGTGGACGAGGGATTTTTTTCATTTGGCTGTTGCCATCTCTCGTTTTTTTTTGGACCCAAAAGTGACAGTTTTTGGAGCAGCGAGGGGGTGGGAACGAGTCTATGAAACCAGGCCTGTCAATCAAACCAGTCACACCTCCATATATACCTCGATTTGAGGCCTAATATCTACTTGATGTTGAAGTTATTGTCAGGTACAGGTGACTAGCATCACAATGACCCGTGGAAAGAATTTACTTGCTTAGTATTTCATTAGAGAAAGGGGATTTTTTTCAAATGGATGTCTAATGAGTAAGTTTTCTTGTTGTTGTTGTTGTTTTGACCCAGTGTCTCATGATGGCCATGGATGGTGTTCCACTTTTTGACATTTCCACATCGCCTTCCCTTTTCAGACTCCATAACCACCTCTCTATTTTTATATACAGTCTGTGATTATCGCTCACCATGTTGTTTCAAAAAAAATAAACAATGAGCGACCTCATTTTGGAAGACACGTGGATCCCAGACCGGTTCGGAAACCACCAACCAATGGTTCGGCTTTATAAATAACAAAAATAGTTACCCGCTTCCCAACACCATGGAAAATAAGAAACTAAATCACATTGGCAGACTGAATACAGTGGACTGTGAAGGGTGGTGACAGAGGGTCTTCTGAGTGGCAAGAGCAGTCATCTATTAGAAAACATTTAGAGCAATATAAACCCATCATGCACATACAGGCTACTCTCCACTCTGCTGGTGTAAATTAATCACTCAGATGACTCACGTCTGATTCAATATGAATAGAGTCCAGGGCAGTTATGAAATGATGGTGAGACTACATTCAACAGGAAAGGCTACAAATACACAATAACAGCCTGCCATGCTAAGTAAAAATTATTTGAAGCTTACTAATTAGAGATTAGATCAAAGCAAAATGTATAACAATCCTTCGAGTTCAAACATAATGCACGCACAGGAACAACATAAAATTACCTCTTTATTTTTTCTGACCTGTTTAATCACAGGATGTGATACCAAACTTTTAGTAATTCACAAACTGAGATCTGTGCTCTTTTTCATCCAGATCTTACATTTGGGAAACTGACAGCAGAGATAAAAGATGAGCAGTTATTAGAATAAAGAAATAATGTCAATTTTAATCAAGTAACTAAGCAATTGGGACCATATTTACATTTTACTGTGCTGCGCTGGTGTCTGCTCAGTTCTTTGTTCTGTTGTGTGTGATTTCTTGTGTTTTTACTTTTATTGCACAGTGCAATTTGCAGCAAAGTCTATTTGCAAAGTTGAACTTGGCCTTTTCTTCCTGTAATGTTTTTAAGATAGGCTTTATCAGCTTGTTGTTCTGTGCTATATGAATGTAGTGTTTTTTATCACAACCAGGGCATCTTACTGAATGCAATTTTCTTCGAAGCCCACAGATGTTTTCCCTCTTATCAGAAGCGTTAACTGAATCATTGATGAAAACAAGGGTCGAGAACGCACTGTTTTTTTAAGGTCTGTTGTCCAATGCCTCACTTAACACAAAAACACTAAGAGAATATAATACAAGGCTTTGACTGTGTGCTTCATCCAGTTCAGCAGGATAAGGAGAAGTGCATATTAAATATGAGCTATCTTGTATTGACCATGAGCATGCTTACTTTGAAGCACTGTCATGAGTGAGTAAAAGTGGTCAGCCCCATTCAGACAGAAGAGAAATGTAATGATGATGCTCAGCAGAACCAGAAGTAACCGAGGAACAAAAAGAGTGATCACAGGTACGTTTGGTTAATAACTATGTTCTGTGTTGATAGTCAGATACAAGAGGAGTGCACTCTGCAGCCTACTGCAATAATGTTTGGCTTGATAAGAGCATGAGAGGAGAGACAGGAGGAGTCAACAGTTAAAAGAGCAAACTGTAGTATGCATTTGGTGAACAAACCAGCATGCACTGTAAAAAATAAAAAACTGGTCATTTTCTGTTGTATTAAAAACATTAGCAGATCTTTTTCAATGCACATAAATATTAATAAAATGACAAAAAATACTTTATTTACATGTCTGATCCAAAAATGTTACTGTAAATAACAATTTCTTTTTAAAAGCATAGTTCTGCAAATATTTTTGTTTCAGTAGATCAAACTGTAATTTAAGCTTCATACTGCAGATTTATATGTAACATGTGATACAACCAGTGACAATAAACAGCTGGTTCTGTCGTTTTATACAGATGTGTTTGTAAATTGATATATCTTGGGAAAATATTAAATGAACATGTATCAGTGTCCCTGTTTACACACGTATTATCCTTCTTTCAGATTATATACTAACCATTAATCTTAATGCTTACTAACCTGGTTTTTGTGTTGCTTTCACGTTTTTTGTAAGTTGCTGAATCACTGAATTTCCCTCGGAATTAATAAAGTATCTATCTATCTATCTATCTATCTATCTATCTATCTATCTATCTATCTATCTATCTATCTATCTATCTATCATACACATGAAAAACATAAAAGAGAAGATCTCGTGTAAAATTAAAGCTATAAACTGCAGTGTAGTTATGTAGATGAGCTGTTTTTACGAGGTGTTTTTGGAGTCCCAGATGTTGGTAAAATGTGCAGTTTATTTTATTTGTTTGATTGTTGAATATGTTGTAATAACTAAGAATGAAACATGTGTCCAAAGAACAGCAGTGCCCATATGCAAGGCTGCATTTGGGTTTAAATTGCAGACAGTTAGTGCATGAATAAACTAAAAGTCACTTATAGAGCAAATAGACATATTTTGTTGTACTTGGCCTGAGATATGTCGGGACCTCCCAGTAACACTTGGTGCTTTTCCGCTGACAAACACACTTGAAATTTTTAAACCTAAAAAAGTTTGGACCAGAGAGGATTTTCATGATGTTCTTAAGTCAAGACTATTGTGATGTAACCACAAGAGAAACAAATAACCAAAGCACACTGTGCACACCATCTGCAATTAAAAAAACCACAGACAGTGACAATTCCTGACAAAACAGTGAACATATAAAGATTATTTACAGCCAAATGATCCACCAACATTAAAAAAACACCTTACTCACCCTTAAAATAAGTGATGTCAGGAGAGTGGGCGTGGACAATCTCAGGATAATATCTTGATATCCTTGCAGCCATTAGTGCAGGAAAACAATGGGTCCATCTGTGAAGTGTGGATCACCTCTGTTCAGTATTAATGTGGAGGGAGGATTTCACACATGTCATTTCAGTGTACATTTGGATCATCTGTAGTGAAGTGTGGGTCCACTACTGCTGTTCAGAAATCAAGGTTCATAAGATGACAGTGTGAGCAGCCTCTTTACACCATACACCAGACATCCTAAAATACTGGCCGAGGTCTTTATTTACCTAAACTGCAAAAGGTATCTGACCACTGTTTGAAGCCAGTTAGGGGCAGGCCTTTATTACCTCCGCCAAGGAGGTTTTGTTTTTGCCGGGGTTTGTCTGTCTGTCTGTCTGTCTGGTGGTTTCCAAAATAACTCCAAAACTTACAAATGGATTTGGATGAAATTTTCAGGGATTGTCCAGATGGGGATAAAGAACAAATGATTACATTTTGGAAGTGATCCGGTTCACCGTCTGGATCCAGGAATTTTTTTGAAAGATTCTCCTCGCAAAGTCTCTCCTCGATAGCGTCCATGTTGATATGTTGATAAGCGCAGTGCAGTTGCTTGTATTAATTTTTACACATGCGCAGTTGCTCGCACCCTCCGCGCCCAGGCGACCCCTGAACCCAAGGTCACTGCTCCATGTGTTTGAGATTCAACTTCACTGCTCTCATTGGAGACCAGGCCTGTCGATCAAGCTGACCACGCCCCTAAATATTCCTCTTTTCGGAGCCCAACATCTACTGAACTTCTTTCCAGATGGACCACCAGATCTATAATAAAAAGAGTTTACTTTAGCTGATGACATCAAAGTGACATTTTGAGTTTATTGACTGAGTATTTCAACATTGAAAATTCAGATTTTTGAATTAAAGTCAACTGGACCCGGACTGTTTTTTTTTTTTTTTGACCCATTATCCAGTGGCTGTCAGGTGTATTGCACTTTTTTGCACTTATGCATTGACCTTGTTTATGAGCCCCACTTGCTTCTTTGTATCTATACAGATACATTTTTACAAATGAAAATAATTAAGAAAAAAAGAACCAGCAGGTTACAGCAATGCAAAGCTGTCAAAACTTTGAAGAACAACAGTAACTGCTTGTTTCATCAAAGCCACGAAAAGTGTTCACAACTGTTCAGTCAGTCATTCATCGTCTGTACCCACTTTATCCACACAGTGGGTCGTGGGGATCTGCTGGATCCTCTCCCAGCTATCAGCGAGCGAGAGGCGGGGTACATCCTGGACAGTTTGCCAGCCTGTCGCAGGGTTGACACAATGACACACAACCATTCACACTGACACTCACACATATGGTCAATTTAGACTAATCACTTCACTTAACAAGGTTGTCTTTGGACTGTGGGAGGAAACCAGAGAGCCCGGAGAAACCCCAGGGAGAACATGCAAACTCCACGCAGAAAGGTCCGAGCCGAGATTCGAACCCAGAACCTCAATTCAACCCAGTTCAATTCAGTTTGATTTGTGTGGAAGGTGTACTAGGTTTCTCATACTGTGCACTCAAACTAATGTATAACAGACAGACAACACAGAACAGTCAGCTGCAGTACACCTGAGCCACAAAGACAAGCTGTGGGAAGCTGCTAGAAAGGTTAACAGGTGTGTCCTCATCTCTCACCTTAATTTGAGGTGTTAGCTTCACCAACTCACTCTGAACTCAGTTATTTCTCATGGCGTGCTGCTGCATGTTGCCTCCGTTATGCTGACAAAGTCTGTTTCACAAAGAAAAGCTTCACACGAGCATTAACCTGCTGTCCAGGTTGGATAAAACCAAAATAAAGTGCCCATGTCAACGTAATTAGGAGGAATGGTTTAAACTTGATTAGGAGGCATGGCTATTGGGTCACCTGTGCAGTGCAGTGGGCCTGAACAACATACCTCCACCTAATATCCACTGCATCACAAGAAATCCAAGGATAAACACTTTCTGTGACACATTGATTAAATCCTAATACAATGTCACCAAATAGTTTTACACTCTGCTACAGCCTTGAACTGCTTTCTCGACGTAACTTCTTTCATTTCCAGTAATTTCTACTATTTTGAAGACAAATACTGTAATTATATTCAGCTCTGTAGTGTGAAAGGCCACACTGAAAGTCTGTAAAGCTGGAGATGTTCATAAACTGTGAAGATTTAGAAACATTAAAAAAGAGGAACAAGAAGGTCTGACAGATGAACTGAAGAAGAAATATTTGATTTTGCACTATTTGGTGTTTCATTAACCATGTTAACTCCTTTATACTGAAAATCATATCTCCATAGCCTGTACTGCTTCCAGAAACAGCATCATGATTGTGGGAAACATGTCATCAAAACTAAGCGAAAGTGTAAAAAAAAAATGGTAATTCCTTCTCTTTTTATTCTAATAAATGATTTTTATGTGGATATTTTGCCTTTCTTAGATTGTACAGAGTGTCATAATGGTGCAGTGGTTAGCACATTCAGCTCACAACCACAAACTGTATATCGAATAGATGAAGCTAATGTGACATCACCCAATTTGTGGACTCATATTTTGAAACCAGAAGTTTGGCATTTGAATGTCAACATGTTGGTTTATTGAGAAGTGTCCATATTTGGATATAAAGGGAGGAGTGATCTGACCCTTGAACCAAAGGACACATTGGTGTGTGAGACTAGAACTCAGGTCTGGTCTCATTGGAGATCATCCTTGTTGGTCAAACTATCCACACCCTTCAGTTCTTCTTTTTGAAGCCTGATATCTACTGAATGATGAAATGATTTACAGATGGACCATCACAACTAGAATTCACTTTAGCTAATGACATGAGAGTGACTTGTGAAAAAAAATATATTAACCGAATATTTCTTGAAGGAAAATCTTGATTTTTAAAATTGGAACCAGAGTTTTTTGGAGCCAGCACCTAGTGGCCATCAGGAGTACTGCACATTTATGCGCTCGCATTTTGTCCTGACTATTGAGACTCCAAATGCAGTCTATACTTCGAAGCTCAGCTTTCTGTGTGAAACATTTTCTCCCTGTGCCTGTGTGGGTTTTCTCTGAGTACCCTGACTGCCTCCCACAGTCCAAACACATCCACGCTTGGTTATTTGATTCTAAATTGGCCTTAGGTGGGAGTGGGCGTCTGTCTCCAAGTTAGATGGACTGGCGACCTCTCCACGGTGTATCTCGTACAGGTCTCGCTGGGACAGACGCCAGTCCCCCGTGACCCTCTAGAGTATGAAGTGGGTATAAATGATGGATGGAAGGGACAGTGAGGACAAATCATGGTTAGGCTACAGGTCTCTTCCCTTGTTTTTTCCTTAGAGACAGGAGGTTAGTGGGACACTGGAGCTGAATCGGTGACTCTCTGTTTGACATAACTTGAACCTAACCTGAACACACCATCAGAAGATCAACAGTCATCTTGGTTTGATGAGAGATAGAAACAATACCAGCAAAATGATCACAATAACAGAATTGGGTTTTTTTAAGAAATAAAAAATAAATAAATACTCATCAAAATACTGTCAAAATAATGGTGTCTAGTGGTCTCTGAGGACAAACAGCAATCTCTAAATCACTTTTCAGAGGTGCCAGACAAACTAATATTTCACTGATGTACCCAAATGTAAGATTTATAGCAGCAGCAGAAGGGTACGGGGACAAACAGGGGAACGGATGATACCACAGTGTATTAAACCCTCACAGGAACATCATTTGTCTCCTCTGGAGTTGGCCACATGCACCGAACATACTCCATCGTGACCAAGGAGGAGTAGTTCTCCTCACTTCAGACATGTGCTCCATCTTCTGGTTGGCAACTCTGTGGAGAAGAATTCATACTGCAGCAGGATAATGAGGCCAAACACACCTCAGAGCTTTAAAGGGATACTTGAAGACCAAAGGAGACGAAGGAGTGCTGACTGCCGTGGACTTTCCTCCACAGTCACCTGACCTGGTGAACATTTATTGGGGCACTTCAAGAGTGAGAAAGTCAAACGTTGCAAGAAGCTCTTTGGACCGTTGTCAGATCCTGCTGAGGTAGCATATGCTATCTGGTTCTGCACAAATGTGTGGAGTCAATGCAGCTCGAGTGCTGCCGCCATTAAAGTAAAAAAGGGGGGTACACTAAATACTAAATTATTCAGGTTCATGGATATTTTTATAGCTAATAATATCTAGAAAAAAAACTATCTTCACTTCAAACCTTTGGACATCACTATGTAAAATTGTGATGCATTCCTATTTATTGAACTGCCCAGTGTGACAGTACATAAAGTGTTTAAGCTTCATTTTAACAACTACAGCAAAAAAATTCTGTCAATACAGGATATTTACATAAGGGAGTAAAGTTATATTGGCCCTCTAAACAGCTGACATTTTAAACTGTCATTGTTACCCCTTTTCCACCAAACAGGTTCCAGGGCCAGTTCCTGACTTACCCCCATTTTATTGTGTTTCCACCGTCGTGAGAACCGGCCCCAGCCGCTAAAACAGGGGCCACCTCTGGCCCCACTGCTTTGCTGGGCCAGACTTAGCACCGATTAAGAAGCGACTACGCCAGGAGCTGGAGGAGCGACGGTAGAAACACAGCTAATGATAGTAGAAGAGTAAAGTAATGAAAATACGGTTTTGGCTCTGGATCTCAGTGTAGACTTGTAAAACCAGGACCAGCACTTGTATGCACACGATAACTCCTCCATTTAAACATTATTACAGCGAGGGTGCGCTTCGCCGTCATGAAGGACAACGTAATTCCCCAAAACTGAATAAATACCACACGTAGCGATGCAACACTGCTTTGTTAACTCATTCATGTTGTAACTAGAAGATCCGCTGAAAAAAATATTTTTTCATGGACTGATAGTAACAGGGTAACAGTAGTTTGTTAACAGCAGCTAGCTTCTTAGTGGCCGGTTGTTGTGAACCGGCTCCCTCTGCAGCGACGTACTGACGTTTTACGTGATGCGCCCCCAACCTGGCCCCCTGCCTATGGAAAAGTAAACCGGTTCTTAGGAGGACCGGCTTCTGAACCAATTGAGCACTGGCTCGAGCCCCAGCCCGGAACTGGCCCTGGAACCTGTTTGGTGGAAAAGGGGTACCTGAGAGATGGTTCAGTACGGCACACCAGTGACACACTGACGCAGCATGCACAGTACAAAGATGCTGAACCTAAAGCAGCTACTGTAAGTGGTATTCACATGTCTACCATTTTATTATTTTCACATCAACTTTGAAAAATGCCATCACTACTTTTACTGAACAGCCGTGCACAGTGGACACCATCGCAAATGTTTTTGACAGGTTTGGCTGATTACACATGTCCTTATGTTGGAGGCAGGTGGAACTGCTCCACGTCACAGGACACAGGAGAGTGATAAAGGTATCATGTGGAGAAAGAGGCAGATGTGAATCAAGCCCCGTGTTTGCGACAACAGAACGGATAAAAGGTCTAGTCAGCCAAAATAATTAAAACCACCTGTGTGGGATAACCATGGATGCTTCATATAGACACTGCTATTCAATTTTCATTGACTTTTCACAGCAGGAGAAGCACAGGTGGATTAATAAAATTAATAAAGACTCAGTTTCATTGAGCGTCCCAGAAAGCAATGACATTGTACCCTCATTAACAACAGTGGGACCTCCCCTAAGGCAACACAGGCATAATTGATACACCTGTGGTTTTTATCCTGTGACAAAAGGTCTATTACTAAATCTGGAGCAGAAATGATTAGTCAATTAATCAATTAGTCAATACACAGAAAATTAACTGTGAGCAATTTTTAAAAAAAAGAGATCAAGTATTTTGTCAAGCTTGGTTTCAGCTTTTCCAAAGTGAGTTTATTCTGCTGTCCAGAGCGCTGCTTGAGAAAAAATGTATAAGATGTGATGTGCATTTTTAAAAACTTTTTTTCTGACATTTAATACTCTGAATAGCTAATCAAAATAATTAGCACATAATCCTTTTTAAAAATAACTGCCACCCTAACTGAATCCAAAGAAACACACAAAGTGTCTTAGAGTCTTTGTAAGATGTCCAAAGAGGAATTAAAGTTTCATTCAGTGGCCTGAATGACAGTTGCACAGGCGTACGCAGATTATCAACTACCGTTTGAAGTCCAAACTGTCACATCCCAGTACTGTGCACATTGTTGGAATTAAAATAGCAGTGTATGTATGTAGAACAATAAGCTCAAAATTTTGCATATAATTTGAAACTGGAACGCAGCATAATACTGAGTTTGCTTGTGCTACTTTCAACTGTATTATGTATTTTAATCACACTTTGCTCTCATTTTCACTTTTTTAAACCTTCCATTTCACAGTGTCGTAGTGAAAATAAGCACGCCACGAGCATTATGTTGAATATAAATATTGAGCTGTTATGATAGGTCAACAATTCAGGTCAAAGTCAGTCAAGAGCAGTGTAAACTCCAGTCTGCAGTCTGTCTCTCTCCCTGTAAAAGTAGTGATTGCAGCCAGAGAGAAGAAGCTTCTCAAATTGGCTGTCTAACAGTCCATCCTCTTAGGGAAGAACACCACGCTGCACAGACTGAGCAGCCTTTCTATTGATGCATGATGGTGCACTGTAGCGCAGAGACATCTGCTTGTTGGTGGGGTAATTGTTTCGTCTCTCCATATCCGGCAGTGACCTGAATTACTCTGTAATCTCTGAGTCTGAATTTTAAAAGCCACTTTCTTCTTCTTAGGCAAAATTGTCCTCATTGTCTGCTGTTGATGTGTGCATGTTTCTTAGCTGAAACTACTACCATTTGGAACAAATAAGATGAAAGTGGATTGGTTGGGAGTATGTAACTGCTGTAACTGCAGATGCTGTGACTTCTTAGAAAGTGGCAAAAACCATAAACACCCACTTAAAAAGGTGGATGCATTGTTAATAAAGGATATGTTACAAATATTAAGTTTAGCTTAGCATAAAGTCTGAAAACAGGAGGGAGCAGCTCACTTCTTAACAGATGATTTTGTTTGAATTTTTCAATTTCACGTTTTATGGATGGTTGTGTCACCAGTCATCTGCAAAAAAAATATATCAGGAATAATTAATACAGATTCTAATAGTAATCAGTCCAACTGGCACTCACTAAACTGTAAAACTAGGTGTTATGATCCCACATGAACTGCAAAAACCATAGTTTGAATCTAGCTGAGAAACTTTGTTGTAGGATTCAGCTCCTTATTTTCTGTCATCACTTCATGATTGTGAACTATAGGCATAAAAAAGTACCCAGAGAAAAATTCACAATAATACAATAATTAGTGTCAGACTGGTCAAGTACACCATTTGAAAGTCCTGTCCAGATCTGTCCTCATTAATAAAAGAAGTCAACGAGTCTGACTCCGTAAGTCTGAGTCAACGACGAGGCATCCCAACCTGGCAACCCCTGAGTCATTTCTTTTAATGGCTTAGAAACGACAAAGTAAACATAAACAAACCTACGCATTTTATTTCTAATTAATAAAGTCACCAAACTCATTAAAACAATTTTAGAGGGTGATAAGATAAGATAAGATAAGATAAGATAAGATAAGATAAGATAAGATAAGATAAGATAAGACTTTATTAATAACTTAGTGTTCCAGCAGCATACATTCAAGATATACACAGTCTACATGTACACAAAGTCGTAGCAGAAGTACTCCATGATTAAATATGAAATGCAAAGATGAAGCCTGATATTATTATATGTTACTGTCAGTTTTCTGTATACATGACATAACTGTTCAGTCTCTCCTGCACACCAGGCAAAGGTTTGCATTGATGATTCAATTGTGCCAACTATCAGTGTCAGGACTCTCCTAACTCTGCTCTCACCTGTCCCTCTTCCTTCTAACTTTACAGCCAAGAGTCAAAAACAAACTCACTGCTGTTTAATACCTCAGGTAATGACCTTGTCTGTGCGCTGCTTTATGAGAAGGAGAGTTGCACATAAAACTGTTAGGCTACTTTATGAACAGCATAGACGCAATATCATTTTAATGTAAGTAATAATACTTGTCATACTATTTGTCTTCAGCACTTTCTGTAAATATCAACAAGGACAAAGGTCTTAACATCTCATTTCCTCTCATTTCTTTCAAATCTTGGAGGAAACAGCCCAACATTTTTATGGTGCAACAAAAACTTTAATAATATACAAAATCAACCATGAGGTATTATTCAAATTGATTTTTTTATTTCAAGCTTTTGAAGTACCTATTTATTTTAATGAAAATCTATGTGTACAGATGGATTATCCACATTAAACCTGAAGCGTTCTCTTCTGTGCAGTTATTTCTTTTATTGCGTACATTTGATAAACATTAGTTTCTTTCTGACCAAACCACATGTGAACGTATGCGCACCAGGCCAGCAACTTATTCACAACCTCTCCCTTGGACTGTAGGAGCTCGTACTGTGTGTATAACAATTCACATACCACCCCATCCCCGCTCCGTGTCTGTCAGTAATATAACAGGAACATTAAAGTGTTGTTTGTATAATATGTGGAAAAGGGGAAACAGGAGAATAGTCGTGAGTTTCCTTCATAATCACAGCAATCAATCATGTGAGAAGACATCGCTGTCAGTTTGCTGTTGGCTACCAGGTGGTGCATAACATCTGCAATGTTTCACAAGGGGTTAACCAACATGCAAAATAATTAGTTGCACTCGGATCACGTTACATGACGAGCATTTTACCATCTCAGCAGAATGCACAACACCGTTTTCAGCTAAAACCGCTTAAGTGTTAAAAGCTGGAGAATATAGGCTAACCTGCTCTAATCCTACTGTTTTAAAGCTGAAAAGTAGTTAAAGACAAAGGGATTGATATTCTACTTTTGCCCTTGAGTGAGGGGGAGAGGGAGGGAGGGAGAGACAGAGTGAGTGAGAGAGAGGGGGATGACAGAGAGATAATCTCTTTTGTATTTTTGATCCCTAAATGTGGTGGTTGTGTCCCCTTATCCCAGCTACTTAGTTTCTGCAATGCGGAAGTGATGCCATGCACTTAGGCTGTGAAAAGCAGGTCAATATGACCACTGAGAGAAAACCACATGTGCATCACATGGATAGCCTTGGGATTACTCCTCACAAAATGTCTTAATTCCTCTGTTCACTAATGATCCAGGGAAAATGCCCTCTAATCTCCATTCCATTAATTAAAAAGAGCATGAGCCCATGGAAAACCTCACCATCTGCTGCAGTTTCATTCCTGCAGACAGATTGTGTTTTCAGTTTTTAACCAGGGGAACTGGGTTTTTTAGAGCAAACGGGTGGAGCACGCACTGAGGTGGATGGTAAACAGATACAACTACTCTATTTGACTATTAATACTCTGAAACATACTGGAGAGAAAAAAACAGTTTTAAACAGGAGCAGTGGCTGCCAGGGAGCTTTAATGATGTCTGGGAATTTAAACTGATTCCTGAGGACAATTTTACAACTTACACACTTTACAACCTAATTGTATAGAGTCAGCATAGCACTATTCTGTATGGGCTATGGCTGTATTATAGTAGATTTACAGTCACTGATAATAAATGATAAACTGATTTAAGAAAGTTTAAATGAAATTCTTCTTCCCAGATCAAAAGAATTTGGATTTTCTTGCTGATTTCCTTTCACAATTTATAACAATAAAAAATACGTTTTCTTTATAAGAATTATTTGTCTCTATAAGGCCCTTTTGTTATACTAATGAAACTTCACACAGCTTTTTAATGAATAAATGTATCTTATTTATAAATTAATTGTTTACAACTGTCACTTCTCCCAGTGTTGTGAGTTAAAGTGAATATACAGCAGCAAGGTGTGTTTATATCCGATTATGCTGCTCAAAATGATGAAACCCTTTTATAAGAAATTGAATATAGTACTTTTTGACCTGCGGTCAAAGCCTAGAGTCTGTGACATGAATTTGATCGGGCTAGTAGGCAGGAAAGATTATCCGAGCAGATGTCGTTTCCCCTCTATTGGAACAGTAGGGCCAATAATAAACACACGCACACGCAGACACACAGGACGCACACTAATCTGAGATAGGCGAGTAGCCCTTGCACATCCCTTTCTCTCTCCTCTCTTTTCTCTCAGGCAGACAGTCGCTGCTCCAGTCCCACCAATGTCAAGTTTTTTTCCAGACTGTTTTTTATTTTTCTTTTCTGATTTAATCATCTCATGTGAGTAAATTATAGACACAGTCCTTGGTGTGAGTTGCGGAACTGATTCAGCCTACAGATGGACACTCAAGGAGCGATGAAAAGACTGTGTGGGAAATGGCATGTAGTGTGCCGTTTTGCGCTGTTCACTTGTTTCTTGGACGCAGTCTGGGGACAGATCCGCTACTCAATCCCAGAGGAACTGGAGCATGGAGCGTTTGTTGGTAACATTGCAGAGGACCTGGGCTTGGACCTGGACAAGCTCTCTGCCCGCAGGTTCCGGATAGTCTCGGGTGCCAAGAAGCAATATGTGGAGGTAAATCTGGAAAATGGAGTTTTGTTTGTAAATGAAAGAATTGATCGTGAAGAACTATGCGAGCAGAGTTTGTCCTGTTCTTTTCACTTGCAAGTTGTCATAGAAAACCCTCTGGAGCTGTACAGGGTCGAGATGGAAATTCTGGACGTGAATGATAACTCTCCTAGTTTCCCGTGGACCGAGTTTAATCTGGACATATCAGAGTCCGCTGCGCCAGGATCCCGTTTCCCACTTGAGAGCGCACAGGACTTGGACGTGGGCTCCAACTCGCTCCGCACCTATCTGCTAAGCGTAAATGAGCATTTCTTTTTGGATATACAGACGCGCAGTGATGGTAGTAAATTCGCAGAACTGGTCCTCCAAACCCCGCTGGACAGGGAGCAGCAGAGTGCACATCAGATGGTGCTGACGGCAGTGGATGGAGGCACACCGGAGAGATCCGGCACTGCGCAAATTGATATCACCGTTTTGGATGCAAACGATAACGCACCTGTGTTTGATCAGTCGTTTTACAGAGTGAGGCTCGCTGAAAACGCACCGAAAGGCACAGTTGTCATAAAACTCAATGCGTCCGATTTAGATGAGGGTCCCAATGCTGATATCACTTATTCGTTCAGTGGCCACGCTCCCATCAAAGTGCGCCAGCTTTTCAGCGTGGACTCCCACACGGGAGAAATCAAAGTCAAAGGAGTGATAGATTATGAAAAAGCCAGGATGCATGAAATTTATGTTCAAGCTAAAGATAAAGGCCCCTCTGCTGTAGCTGTTCACTGTAAAGTGCTGGTGAATGTCTTGGATAAAAATGACAACCTCCCAGAGGTGATCCTGACATCAGTGTCCACTCCTGTGCAGGAGGACGCGCCCCCGGGAACGGTCATAGCCGTCATCAGTGTCATGGACAAAGACTCAGGTGAAAACGGGAATGTGGACTGTGAGATCCCCCATCATGTCCCATTTCAGCTCCATTCGTCTTTTAAGAACTACTACACATTAGTAACTTGTGATTTTCTGGATAGAGAGGCAGTCGCAGAGTACAACATCACCCTTACCGCCCGAGATATGGGCTCTCCACCTTTATTTACAAGGAAAACTATTTTAGTTCAAGTGTCTGATGTGAATGATAACGCTCCTCACTTCAAACAGCCTTCATACACTGTCTATCTGACGGAGAATAACGCGCCGGGAGCATCTATTTGCTCGGTGACTGCGCTGGACCCAGATTCTGATCAAAACGCATACCTGTCCTACTCCATACTAGAAGATGATATCCAGGGGATGCCCGTGTCAACATATGTGTCCATAAACTCAGACAACGGGAACATTTACGCGCTGCGCTCCTTTGACCACGAACAACTCAAAAACTTTCAAATCACTATTCAAGCGCAGGACGCGGGGCTTCCGCCTCTGAAAAGCAACGTTTCAGTGAACATCTTTATTTTAGATCAAAACGACAATGCACCTGTTATCGTGTCACCTGTTCCGCAAAACGGCACGGCGCCCTGCGAGGCAGTGCCCAGATCCGTGGACGCCGGTTACCTCGTCACCAAAATCAGCGCGGAGGACGCAGACGCAGGTCAGAACTCGCGTTTGTTTTACCAACTGCTCCAAGCGACGGACCCGAGTTTGTTCAGCATCGCTCTGTACACAGGCGAAATCAGGACGATACGCCAGTTAGTGGAGAAAGACCCCACGAGGCACAGACTGGTCATTCTGGTGAAGGACAATGGTCAGCCGCCCCTCTCGGCCACAGTTTCCATCATCCTGTCAGTGGTTGACAGCCTGCCAGATTCGCAGCCCGATTTGGGTGACCTGTCACTAAGCCCACATCACAGCGCCAACTTTACCCTGTACTTAATCGTGTCCCTGGGCGCAATCTCCTTCACATTTCTGGTGGCTATTATCGTCCTCGTTGCAGTGAGGAGACTGAAGGGCAGGCCGTCCAATAAAGAGTCCAACTTCCCCTCCATCAGCGGGTGTTGTTGCTGCAGCTCCCGCTCAGAGACCTCCACCACCACGGAGGTGTTCAAAAAGTCCAACCTGAACGTCCGCATGTCCACCGGCGCGTCCGGCTGCGCGGAGACAAACGGCAACAGCGCGCTGCCTCAGGTGTACTGCTACAAAATGTGCCTGACACCGGAGTCATCCAAAAGTGACTTCATGTTCCTCAAGCCGTGCAGCCCGGTAATGTCAGTGCAACCGAATAATACCAAGAGCACAGATTACCTGACTTCAGGCTGGAGCGCACTGGACCGGAATGAGCTGTCCAACAACAGAGCAGCTACCCCAAACGAGGTAATATACTGAAATGTAGTGAATCAACACAGGAGGAGGGTTATTTCTTATCACCTACTTTAAGAAGTGTAGTTACTCATCCATGAACTCCATCCACTTAGTCTTGTCTCTCACTAGTCCTGCTGCTGTCTCACCTCAACCACACTTGGATCTCTTGATATGGCCACCACAACTCCACAGCATCAGTATTTCTAACCACATAATCAGATTAAATACTAATTTAGCACTTTTAGGTAATACACCTTCTCAGTAGTTGCATATGATGATGGATTTATGTGGTTTTTATGTGTCAATTCTTCTTTTATTGTCTTGTAAGTTAAAAATTAATCACACTTCCTCCTATAAGTTTGCAGATTATTCACTAAAATGACTTTGTGTGCCTTTTTCTTTATTCAGCTCATACTGTTCTGCTTGAGTGGGCCCTGAATAACAAAGTGTCTTTATGTTCCAACTGTGCAGCTTAAGTATTCAAACAAGGACTGGACGTGGACCAAGAACCAGCGCAACTCAGCATACAAGAGGTGAATACACAGTCCAAACCGCATATTGACTCACATTGCACGCACATGTAAATTTATACTTCCTCTGCCTCTTTTTTTTGTGTGTGTCTTGTCAGGTATAGTTCAGCAAACATGGAGGGCACACTCTCACGTCAACAAAAATACGATAGCGATGGGTTTTCCTGCTCTGTGGCACCACAGTATTGGACCTGGGGAAACCACATGAATGGTAGGTGGCAGCTGTGCAATTTTGGCACATTATTGCTCACATGAAAGAGCGTGGCGGGGAGAGTGGGTGAGTGGGTGGGAGGAGGGGGGAGTTGCTCTCTCTCTCTCTCTGTGTCTGTGCCTGAGGATTTAGTCTGAACTATAAAACGGTAAACCAAAAAGCAGATAATACCAGGCCCCAAAAACTGGAGGGATTTTAATGCATCAACATGAGGATTATTTAAGTCCCTGCAAGAAGTGTTATTTACAAAAAAAGCTGAAACTAAGAAGATGCCTTTAAAACCACCTTATTCAGATCAAGTATACCATATTTAAATATGAGGTCAATGCAGAAATAATCTCCAGATATGAACTGTAATTTATGCGCATTTTTTACAGACTGCAAGATGTCTCTTCAAGAGGAAGCAGCTCCTAACTACTCGTGGACTCCAAAGTACACCCAGCCTCACTCTGAACCACCAGACTACCAGCACAATGTGTACATTCCTGGCACCACGTCCGGCTACAGCACCCTGAAGCTGACACCCAGAGGAGGAGGAGGAGGAGGAGGAGGGGAACTGGATGTGTACAACACCTTCTCTACGTTTGGGAAGAAAAAGAAATTCATCTCCAACTATGAACAATCTTTTGACAAAGATGATGGTATCATAAGCAACTCTATATTCAAATAAAGGGCCAGCTACACTTTGCAATTGGTTCAGTGAGGACATGTTTAACTCTACAAAAGGTTGTTTGTGTCTTGGTAACTTTTCTGTAGCTTCACCTTTTAAGTCTTTTCGGGGACAGCTGTAACGAGAGTGTGTCGAATTGTGCTAGCAATGCATTCGATAGGGATCAGAGGTTTCTATCAATGGATGACACATTTAAAGATTTTAATCACAGTTTGCAATTTAAATTTAGTTTGAACTCTAATTACACCTGATTGCATTTACTGTAGTGACATCTGCAATCCACGCATAATGCACATGCAATGCAAAGGGGTGCAGATATGCATAGAGAGGTATAGTAGAGCAGCACAGATTAAAACAAAGCAAATGCACCTGATGTAAAATTACAACACGACATTAACAAGATGAGTGTCACCATGCAACCTGTATATCTTGCTTCATTGAGGGATTGTCTTATAGGGAATAGCATCGCAGCTCTGATATAAACCACTTTGTCTTGTGCAGCAGACCATCACACTGACTCATCATGTTGAATTGTTGATGACATTTTGAAGGGCAGCAACACAGGTACAGTGATGTAACTCCTGTGTAGTTACTGCAAACAACACATACATGCACATCTTGAAGAATAAATAGACATACAGTAATTATGTCACTTGGTTTCATGCATTCCAGATTTATATTTATCATTACATGTGATTTGTATATTGACAGAAGATAAGATAGTTATGCTTAGTATTAACCACTTTGTATATAGTTTATGTACAGTATATGTTAATATCAATAAATCTGTCCTTAATGCTATGATCATAGTTGGTGTCTTTTCTGATTGTAAATCTTTCCTTTCACCCCTGTAGGCTCAACCAAAGTCTGAATTATGAATGTGTGTTGATGTGACTCTTCACCATTAACAAATAAATACATCAACACTACAAACTGTAACACAGAAGAAGAAAAAGTTAACCTGATTAAAGTTTATTAAAAATACATTTTAAAATATACTTGACCACCACAAAAAGCTGACGGTGTGGATACTTGTGTAACACAATTATTGTGCAAGCCATGCACACATTTATATGATCCACGCTGATCTCATAATAATCATAATTCAGTCATGCTTTGCTCAGCTGCTGACGCTGAATTCGGGCTCAGGAGTGGTCAAACATGAGTCATATTTTGAGGATAAAAATAGGATATTATACCAAATATGAACCAGTTTGTCCCAGCATCGTGCTGAGATGCAGTCAGGGTGGTAAACACATGGAGTTTAAAATTCAGAGTGAAGTCATGGACATGTGCATATAAAGATTTAGAGGGAAGGAAGTGCTGTTGTGCTTTGACTCGTGGCTGTGTATGTCTTTTAACCTTTCTCTTGACTTTCTGGTCAGTAAACCGCAGGGTTTTAAACTACTGCTGGGGAGATTATCCTCTAAGATCCATCGCCTCTAACTGAGCCATTGCAGACCAGTAGGTTAATCTTGGACTTGGGCCTGAACTGCCTCGGTGAACTGCCTCATGTTCAAAATGCTGAGTGCCAAAGGGCCAGGTTCAGATTTTTTTTTTTTTTTTAACTCTCTGCATATCAAGTCAGATGGATAAAATATAGAAAAAAAACATTTTCTCATTTAGAGACCACCAGGAATTTAAAAACACAAATCCAGATAGGCCCACAACTATATCCTGCCAATAATTACAGATAATCAAGCCAAGATTTATCTTTGACTGTATCACAACCAGCACCACAGAAATAAACAGGCGAGCTTAGCAGTCATTATAGGTCCCATGTGCTATAAGCAGGGACAGATAGCATATGTCCTGCTTCTGTGCCATGAAAAATCTATTCAGAGTCCAATCTGTGTTGCTTTATCTCCCCTTATCTCCCTCGACTCTCTCCCACCGATCCACAGCTCCCACAACTCTGGCAGGAGTTTCCCCTCTACCCCCACTAGAGGGCGCTTTTCCCTCACACGTGACTGTTTAAACAACCATCCAATGCATGGTGTGCATGTTGGGATTAGTCTGAAATAATATCTTTTTTACTGACTTGATGTATATATATATATATAAATGAACAACAAAAAAGTCATAATCTATCTTTTTTCTTTGATTAATTTTATTATGATTAAACAGGTTTGTAAAAAAGGTTTTTAAAAAAAGTCAATATTGTTAATGATGGGTACAATACATACACAACACAAACATGTTATTGTCATGCTTTGTTATCGTTTATGAGTTTTAACCAGTCCTCTGTTCTTGAATAACTTAGATTTAATGCAGTATTTTCTAACTCA
>OOFC01051521.1:39741-103269 GCA_900323345.1 Pseudochromis fuscus
AGTTTATTTAGAAAAAAAATTAAATAGGCCTACAGAAATATTGAGATTCAGATCGACTTTCTAATAACACTGGATTAATGATTATTCTGCTTATCACTACAGATGCAATGGGAAGGGGGGCACTGAGGCTGCATGAGGGTGCACAATTAACTGTATATTAACTACGATATAGAAATTACATTGTGATGAATTACATTATTACTATATAAGAAATTCAATTCTTGGATATTCCTCTAAATAAATAAATACATCAATACACTAATATCAAAATGCATTGTAAAATTGCCAACAGGCGAAAACTCAGCCTCCTTGGTGAGGTAATAAAACTCGGTTGGTGAAAGCACAGAGTTCTGTAATTCTGTAAATTGTCACTAGATGGCGGAAGAGGAAAAGGAGAAAAAATACTGAAACCCATTGTCATGTTGTCACCAATCCTGCCACCACACACTCCCTTTAATCTGCAGGGAAGCACACGTAAAAAAATAGTAGAAGACAAAATGATAACAAGGAGTATACACTGCAGGACACATTGTTAGAGCATGCCACAGCTTTTTACTATCGGCCACCTCTCAAAACAAATCACTGCTGTGGATGAGTGGGGGCTCCAGCTGTCTGGGGGGCAGGGTCAGAAAATATTAATAGAACCCAATATCAATAACAATAGATGTTTTGTTGAAAAAAAAAAAAGCTACATTTCCTATTGTGATGAATATTTTATAGGGTGTTCAGAATATGCTGAAAATAACACCTATGTATTATAAAATGATTATTTTCCAGCTTTTTTGACAGGATCATTTCCAAAAACTTATTTATATGCCTGAAGTTTTAGCTCTGACTGGGAACCATCTGGATATTTTTTTCAGGGTAGACCTCGAGCTTGGGTAAAAGCCATTATCTCTCTCAGAGATTTCAAAAATGTATTCATGCTATTATTACCTCTTGGGCAGACTATATATAATTCTTCGTATGTGGGTGTAGAGCAGTCGACTCTGCATCGCCTGCAGGTGCTGCAGGTACAAAATGCAGCTGCTTGTCTTCTAACACAAAGAGGAAAGTGTGATCACATAACTCCAGCACTGACCTCCCTGCACTGACACTTCAGGACTGATTTCAAGATTCATTGTTTGTTTTTTAAGCTCTAGATCTAGACGAGCTCTTGCATCATTATACCCAAGTGAGAGCACCGAGGTCGACCGACCAGATGCTCAAGGAAGTTTCAAGATAAAAGCACAAAAATAGAGGCGACGGAGCCTTTGTGGTCGTTGCCCTAAATCTTTGGAGCAGCTTACCTTTTTATATAAGAAGTGCTCAGATCTTAGAAACGTCAAGCAAAGGACAACATACTGACTTCCTGTCTCACTGTGTTTTGACTATTTCTTTCTTTTTTTCAATCATTTTCTTTTATTTACATTTGTCTATTTATGTTCTGTGTTTTATTGTGTTTTTATTGTACAGCTGGTTTAACTCTTGTTCATCTGAAATATGTTTTATAAATACATTTGACCTTGACCGTGACCTTAGAGATCATATAGTGTCTGCTGCTCTACACTAGAAGGGAGTGTGTTTTGTTGCTCTCATCATGGCATCGTGAGCTTTTTTCCCCCCCACCCATAGGAGCCCCGAGCCCTCAGGAGCAGTACTGGATGGTGCAGCATAGTGGAAAAAACAGGAATCTACTACTTCTGCATCCACCACATGAAGCACACTGGCCCAGAAAGCATTTTTCTGTAGATGTAATAATTAGAAAAGAGGTGCCTGTATAAGATAGCGGATATATTTTTCTGAGTGTTACAAACCTGTTAAATTATACATTTTATTAACAGAAGTCTTTTGGTCTAACAACACTGGAAAGTCTAGAGGAACATTTTTTTCAAGCCCATTCATGTGTGACAGGACGCAAAGTCAGTAGCCTCAGCAGGTGGGAGATCTCAGTGGTGCATGATCTCAACGGGCTGGACTGAGACGGACACTAATGAGCATGCTCTATGGACCCAAAACTGTAGAAGCGTGCAGACCATAGACTGTATATGGACGAAGCTGATGTGACGTCACCACCTGGTTTGTGGACTCTGAAGCCAGGAGTTCGGCATTTCAGTGTTGCTATGTTGGTTGTTTGGAGTCAGTTTTGACCATATTTGGATATGAGTGAGGAGGTGGGTCTGACCCTTGAACCGAGGACACTGTGTAAGAGTCAGAGTTGTAAAAGTCACTGGAGATCAGAGCTGTCAATCAAACTAACCACATCCCTAAATCGTCCTCTTTTTGAATTGTAATATCCACTTAATGATTAAATGGATTTCAGACGGGCCACTGATGAGAAGAACTGACTTTAACTAATGACATCAGGATGACTTGTTGAAGAAAATGCATTGACTGAGTATTTCATGATTGAAAATTATGATTTTTGAATTGAAGTCAATTGGAGCCAGAGATTTTTGAAGGCAGCATCTAGTGGCCATCGGGAGTATTGCACATTTTTGCACTTCCACATTGGTCTCATTTTTGAGACTTTTGTCCATTTCATTATACAGTCAGTGGTGCAGACATCCTGGTACATGAATGAAACCTGGACTTTTAATGGGATAATACAGACAGCATCTTGTAATTGAGAAACAAGCTTTTTTTAATTTGTCTGTGGGAGCATCAGGAAGGCATGAATCAAGTTTTTAGCCCTCAGCATTTAAAGGTCACTCAAGTCTCCACTTGAGTATGTTAGACTCCATAAATGGCACTTTTCATTTGTTTTTGTTTCTTTGCTTAAGGATACAGAGCCTCCGTCTGATCCTAATACAACAAATCCATTAACGCATTAAAATTTCTTTCATTTTATTTGTTTTTCAGGACACCATCACACTGTCTTCCACTTGAAGAGCACCCATAAGGGCCTGATTTTGTCATGTTACCTCTACCATAAGCCACTTTTATAGTAACACTTGCCCCCCCTTCCCCCGATCCCCCTCTGAGTCTGCCAGTGCTGTGTTAATACATTTAGGCGCTAGACTAATTAGAGTCTGTGCGGAAAAGCCAATGCAAATGAGATAACGTGATCTCATTGTGCTACCTCTTCTCAGTCATGTCATTATCTCCTCAGAGTATGTTGCACTGGAACCAGTAAACATCAAACGACCAGACCAGAAAAGAACCGGGATTTCACAAAACCCAGCAAACGCATCATATTCCCTGCTCCGGATGTTTCAAAATGATTTTCTATAATTCATTCACTTCATTTCATTTTCAACCTGCATCAACAGAACATCCAGGGAATGTTTTTGTTTTTAAAAAGGTGTTTGTATTATGCAATAAACACATAAATAATACATCTTTAAACCACAGTTGAAATTAAAATGTAATAAGATAGTTCATGGAACAAAATGAGAATATTGCTTTGTAACCATGTGGGGAAAGACTTACAAGCAGCGGTTACAGCAGATGCATAGTTCACTATCTGTCTCTTTTTTTTTTTTACATACATGCAAATGCAAAAGATCACACACAACAATGATGCTTTTTACATTCAGATATCAGGCTTTCCCTGTGTGCACCCTTTAATCTCGCTGAGGCCACCCCACCAGTCTGCTCAGATGCTGGGTCCGCCCCTGCGGAGCAGTGCTGTCAGAGCCCAGCTCCTCCAGCGGTACTGTGCTGTACATGGCCTACTGCAGCTACAACTCGTTGAGGCGAGAATGACACCGGCGCTCCCCTTCATCAAGACAACCTGATCGTAAGGATTTGTTTCATCTTTAACTTAAAGAAAAAAAAAAACAATAACATAATTATGGCTCTTATCATTGCGCCTTTACGGACACAATTAGTCGCGGCTGTTTTTATTGCACTGTGGGGATTTGCGCTCTCCATCACTCGCTACTCTATTCCGGAGGAAATGGAAGAGGGATCCTTTGTTGCCAATCTGGCCACAGATCTGGGTCTGGAGGTTCGCAGTTTTGAGGAGCGCAATGCAAAGCTCGATGTCATTCACAGCAAAAATTACCTTGACATCAACAAAGACACGGGGGAGCTGGTGATCAGGGAGAAGATAGACCGGGAGAGCATATGCATGACCAAAACCACCTCGTGCTTTCTGAAAATGGATGTGATACTGGCAAACCCCGAGCGCATTTTCAACATCGAGCTGGAAATCATGGACATAAATGACAACGCGCCGGTGTTTCGCAGAAAGACAATGCACTTGGACATTTCCGAGGCAACCCCTCCCGGTGAGAGATTCTCATTGACAAACGCCGTGGATGCGGATGTGGGGGCGAATTCAATCAAGACCTACTATCTCAGTGAGAGCAAATTCTTCAACATCGACATACAAACCGGCAGCGATGGCTCCAAATATGTCGACTTGGTGCTTAGTGGTAAATTGGACAGAGAAGAATATGCAGTTCATAATTTGATTTTAACCGCTGTGGATGGAGGGGTGCCTCCCCGCTCCGGAACAGCCAGCATCGTTATTAATGTCCTGGATATCAATGACAACGCCCCCCTGTTCAGTCAGCCGGTATTTCAAGTGAATGTGTCAGAAAACTCGGCAGTAGGGACAGTGGTGATGACCTTAAACGCATCAGACTTAGATGAAGGCACAAACGCTGAGTTGATCTATTCATACACACTTTACACCTCAGAGAAAACACAGGAGCTCTTCTCGCTCGATCCAAACTCAGGTGAGATCAAGGTGAAGGGAGTAATTGATTATGAGGAAAGTCAAACTTTTGAGATGCACATACAGGCTCAGGACAGAGGGAGCAACCCTCTGTCTGGACACTGCAAAGTAACAGTGTTTGTCACAGATCTGAATGATAACCACCCTGAGGTGACCATCAAGTCTCTGAAAAGTGCTCTGTCCGAGGACGTCGCTGTGTGGACGCTGCTTGCAGTGGTCACCGTCAGCGACAGGGACTCCGGAGCCAACGGGGAAGTGGAGCTCACCCTGAACCAGCAGGAGACCTTACCGTTCCTCCTCAACAAATCTTCAGAGGGTTACTTTGAGCTGCTGGTGTCGAAGCCTCTGGACAGAGAGATAATAAGCAAATATGAAATCATGCTTAGAGTGACGGACAAAGGCTCGCCGCCCTTATCTGAAAATGAGACCATCACCTTAGATATCCTGGATGTCAATGACAACGCACCCATGTTCTCCCAGTCCTTATACACCATCCATGTTCTGGAGAACAATGCACCAGGGGCGTTGCTGACCTCTCTCAGTGCGCTTGACCCAGATCTTAATGAGAACCAGTACTTGGTTTATTTCATAATGGAGAAAGAGATAGTTAACACGTCCATGTCAATGCTGTTCTCCATCAACCCCGAGAACGGTGATCTTTACGCCATGAAGACCTTCGACTACGAGCGAGAGAAAGAGTTTCTTTTCCACATTGAGGCCAGAGACTCTGGTGTCCCCACGCTGAGCAGCAATGTGACAGTTCACATCATCATCTTGGATCAAAATGACAACACCCCTCTCATAGTGTCACCTTGGCGGGCGCAGGGCTCCGTTGTAGAACAGGTGATACCGAGGTCCACAGATAAGGGGCACCTGGTGACCAAAGTGATCGCCATTGACGCCGACTCAGAGCAAAATGCCCGGGTCACATACCAGCTTCTGCAGATCAGTGATGCGAGCCTCTTCAGCCTAGATCAATACAATGGTGAGATCCGAACAACGAGAATGTTCAGCTACCGAGACCCAAGACAACAGAGGCTGGTCATTGTCGCCAAAGACAACGGTGAACCTGCCCTCTCTGCCACCGTCACCATCAAGATATCAACAGTGGAACATGTCATGTCCTTTTCAGAGACCACAGAGTTACCTCTAGAGTATGACGTCTTCACAGACCTAAACCTGTATTTGGTGATCGGTTTAGGCGCCGTGTCTTTTCTGCTGCTAATAACCATCTTGGTTATTATTGTCCTGAAGTGTCAGAAGCCAAAGCCAAAGGCCATCAAGATCCCCCCAGCCAACAGGAACAGTGTGATCAGCAGAAACAGTGTTATCAGCCAGAGAAGCTCCACCATCGCAGATTCCACCCTGATCTCCAGCGATGCCTACTGGTACAGCCTGTTCCTCGCAGAGACCAGAAAGGGCAAAGTGGTCGTGAGACAACCCATAATCCCCAAAGGAGCTGGGTATTTTGTATCCAGTATACCCCGGAGCATAGGGCCGAGTGAGACCACAGACTCCAGAGCGTCGACACTGGAGGTATGTTGAAATGGTAGTGGGGGCTGGTAATGATAAATAAAACAATGGGAAGTTTTTCAATAGAGCTGAGTTACAGTCATGAAAAGTTTTCACCTGCAGTTTCACAGTTCTTCTATAGAGCAGAGAAACGTTTTGTTGTAAAGTGTTGTTATTACTGAACACATGCTACTGTCATTTTATAGAAAAATATACATTTTTATATACTACCAGTCAGCAGTTTGAGTCCACCATATAAAAACACATTTGACCAACATTTGTTGAAAATAAATTTCACAAAACTTGTAAAATACAACTAAACACATAATAACCAAAACATCAGTAAAATATCTCCACACCATAACTCTCCCTCCTCAGGCTTGACAGTAAAATTGTCAAAGTTTGTGTAATCATGTGGGCCTGAAGTCTGAAATATGTGTAACTCAGGATTAAATATGTATAACAAGCTGGATCGACCTTTGTTGGTCTTTGCTGTCAGTGGAAAAGTGTTTTCATGGGGTGTACACAAACTTTTGACTGAAAGTGTTTGTCATGTAAAATCAGTATTTTCTGTTTTTCTTGAAGAAAACTTACAAAAACTTCATGTTCAAGTTGAAGGTCTTTGGCAGTTTTAACTATAAAACTGTGAAAAGTTACTCAAATACTGCATTTAAAGTGGAATTGATTCTCAGTCAAGTACTGTACTGAAATGCTGTCACTTTTGATTAGTTTTCAATTTATACATATACCCCACTACATTTTATGCAGTTTTAGTTACTAGCTACTTTACAGATAACGTCTGTGATGCACAGGAAAAACAAGTGAGTCCATATTGACACTAAAATGCACCTGGATGCATCACTATCAAACCTGTAATAATATCATTTTGAAGTGAGCATTTCTTTCTGCAGAAGATCTTCTTTTACTTTTGACACTTAATAAAAACTTGACTTATATGATACTTCTGTACCAAGTAGGATTGAATAAAATCCTCGTATTGGCCTGTTCTTCAATTATTATTTTAGTACTTTTACATAAGCAAAGGATTTCAGTACTTCTTTCACCACTGTGACTCTCACACAGACTTTGAAATGCATTAAGGTTGACACGGCCGACTGAAAAAGTCAAAGCTTTTTTCATTATTTAGTTTGTCTGTGTGTGTGAGTCTGAGGTTTGGAGAGGAAGAGCTGCTCTGGGGGCAGTTCAACTTTTATTTTTTTCCCGTGTAGTCCTCGTTACTGAAATGTGATACAAATGAAAAACAACAAGAGGTACTGACATAATACTACACTCATGTTTTGAAATATATAATGGACCATAATTAGCCTATTTTCAAAAGCTGCTGAAAAATTTATCAAAAATTAAGTTGTGGGGAAAAAAAAAAAAACAACAGAGTCCTACTGGTTTTCATTATCTGTATTTCCAGAACAAACTATCAGCACTTTCATTGCATAATTAGGCCAAACAGACACTCCCCATCAAACTCCCCAGAAATGTGCCACTGTTTGATGTCTTATGTAGTATGTAGGTCATGTATTGCAGATACATAACACACAATCACGGTGTAACTCTTGGGGGTGGGGGTGGTGGGGGGGTACTACAAAGAAAACCCAGACTGGTGAAGGGTTCTCTTCAAGGACAAGAGATATGGCTGCACTAAGTAAGATGCATTATAAATCTCTGGCACACGGAAGACTGCCATCGATGTAGAGCTGCTGAAACTGATCCAGATGTTGTTTGTGTTTGTACAGCTGGACCTGCAGAGTAAACTGAAACAAGTGATCCACTGAAAGATTAAACAATATGAATATGCATAATGCACAGGTGCATAATGAGTGAGAGAGACGCACACTCTTGTGTATGATGTGTATGTATTGTCGGTGTGTGTCTGAGGTTCACACGTTACACTGAACTTGTTTCTTTTTTCTATTCTAAAGTACTCAAAATGAAAGGAAGTCCATTCTACAACTGGAGGTATGCTGGTTGCTAACTACGTCCTGTAGAGCCACTATACTTGTGTAGACATTTTTTATCCGTTTTCTATTTGGTATACATATTTGGTTTGGCATTCAAAAAAATTCAGTTTGATAAACTGTCACAGTTTCCAGAGCAAATCTTTAGTGTAATCCTTTGGTCAACATTTTCTCCTGATTAAAGCAGAATTATACATTTTGATTTGTCCCCTGGTCAGACTCACAGAAATACAACAACGTGCTCCGATCACACGCTAACGTGAGCCCTAAAATTTAAATTGGCTGGTCAGCTTATTTTGAGAGCTGAGATTAGGATGAAATTGGCTGCTGGTCAGAGTTGTGTTGTGCACATCTGGTTAGCTCGGTACAGATTCAGGGCAAAGTGATGCCACAGATAGAAAAAATGAATAAATAGGGGATTAAGCAATGAATCCTCCTGAATCAGTTCTCAGCATGTAACATACCTGTGAGCAGTGACTATATCAGCTATATCCACATTAGTGCACACGAACACTATTAGACCAAATCTGTGAGAAAATCTAGTCTTTATTTTTTTTTTTAATCCTCAAAAACTGCATTATAATAGATGTAATACCGGCCCACCAAAATACCAAATAGCACATTGTGATGCCTGCTTGTGCATGCTTTAGTCGCACCTTCTGCTTCCCTATTGTAGTTAATAGTTTTGTTATATTTTCTTTGTGTATGTTAGTCTGACTGATTTCTATGGATGATTTGGTGCAAATTGTAAATACTCAAAAATACTGAAAAGACAAAAAAAAAAAAAAAATCCAAATATAGATGCAAGTTATTGATTCCCCCTTGAATCTGAATGTCCCCCAAGTCCAATGACATGATGGTGGCAGTAACCAGTCACGATCCACTGTTGCATGAGTGAGGACTTTCACTGAGTTTCTATTGACTTTCTGTTGTTTCTAACTCTGTTCTGTTTTTGTCTTTTAGCACGAGCCCAGGAGAGAACTTCCATAATATGAATCATCTCTTCATGGGAGTCTCTGGCTGTGACTCACAAAGAATATGTAAAGCAGATGTCCTCCCTCGGTCCCTCTGGTTCCTCCGATCCCACACACACAGACATCGACCACTAATCACCTCAGCTTTCTACCTTCCTTAATCTTTTAAGCATGAATCTGCATGATTCTCCAACAAGTATTTGGATAACGAACTCAAATCATTTATGGCAGGATATCTGGATATTACTAAAGAGGCCTCATGTAGTGAAGTCATTCCCTCCTTAATGCTTTGAAA
This sequence comes from Pseudochromis fuscus, assembly GCA_900323345.1. Lineage (NCBI taxonomy): Eukaryota > Metazoa > Chordata > Actinopteri > Pseudochromidae > Pseudochromis > Pseudochromis fuscus. Next base: position 49,162 of record OOFC01051521.1, read on the forward strand.
CTTCTCAATGGACAGATTTGCCTTTTCTCCAGGGTTTTACGCTGCTGTGTGCTGTAGTTGTAGAAACCATCAGTAGATCACGATGTACTTAAGTCGCCATCATGCAACATTTTTGAAGCAAGAGTTCAAAACACGCCTAATTATAAACACACATATGAATCAGGGTGAATATGCTTCTTCTTCCATGAATCAGTTATATACATAACTGTAGCTGGTTATGTCACCGATTCAGGCTTCGCAGTTGGTGTAGTTTTTTTTTTTTTTTTTAAAGAAACATTTCTACTGTATTACGAGTCTTGCTGTTTAGTAAAAGGCTCATGCCGTCGACGAGTAACTTTCCAATATTTAAATTTTAGATCTTTTTTTACAATGTTTGTTGTGCTCAAAAACTTATGAATGTGTGAAAATGACAAAAAAAAAGAATGAAAGAAAAGGAAAATGAAAAAAAAAAAAAAAACGAGCATAGGAAATACTTTGTTTCATTTCTTATTTGATTGTAGATACTGTAGTTCTATGGACATGATGATGAGGTCAGAGGAGCAAAAAGACTTCAATGTCATACTGTATCTGACCGGGGGAAACATGAAGTACGCTGCAATATTGAATTTTCCGAACCATGATCATGTGCAAAAATCTGGTATACACTGTTTCAGCCTGTCTCCTCTGGTTGGGATGAGTCAGCGAGGGTGCGTGGGGGAGGTGCGTCCTCAGACCTAATTTTTATTCAGAGGTAATCACAAATTGGAGTGAAGCCAGAGAGGGGAGAGTGTAAAACCTTCAAACACAACCAAACATATTTTGCAAAACAGGGTCAAACGTCAATTTAACCATAAGCTGACAATTCAGTTACAAACTGCATTCATTTATTGCACACGGTGCAAATTGTATTAGTGAATACAAAAATACAAATAAAGCTAAAATTTGAAAGAAAAAAAAAACTATTTTATAATGATAAATACTCTGTTTATTGAAAAGAGTAAGAATATTAAAATGTATTTATCTTTGCCGGGGTACAGGGGGATATGAGGTACAGGCAAGGTGTTGTTTTATGAATATTCATGTTTTTATATATATTTTATGTATTAACTTTTAATGCTGCTTTTGTGAGCTTCTTTAAGGGCATTTTTGTGTTGCATATTTGTAGTTTTAGTGCGTATGATGTTGTTTTGATAGTGTACATAACTTAAAATACAAACAAAAATACTTTTCTTGACCTCGAAGGTAGCGCTGTTGCACTACTTGTAAAGCCCAGGACTTTAATTTTACTCAGAAACAAGGAGCTTATTAGGACGACTCATTAGGGTGCTAAATGATAAAATGTAATTGCATGAGGTAAGAAGATGGGATTATGAGAACATAGTGTTAATTATAGTTACAGTGTTACTGTGCTGACTCTGCAAGTACAAAAAATAAAAACCTGCTGAAACCATCGACGGTGCATAACGAGTATTAAGCAGATGACAGCACTTTGAATTGGAAGTATGCATTGAATCTAAATGTGATCGCAGCACTCCCTCAGTAATGCAGTGAAAATAGGATCTTTTTCTGGATGTATCGAGCTCCATGTTCTGAGTCAGTGAAATTGAACCTCTCTTTTCCTCTCAGTGTTACACCGGGCCGCTCAGGCATGAACACATCTGGCTGTCTGTCAGACTAAAGATGTCACCTAATGAGGGATCTCCTGCTGGGGAGTAGCATGTTAAACCCGCGATCATCGCCTGAACCTATTGACTCCAACATTGTTTAAAGAAACAATAAATTGCACACATGATGAGCTCCTTGCGTGCCTTCTGCAAATGTAAAAGATACAAATGACTGTTGATAAATAAAACATGGCATTTCCTATAGTATTTCAAATTTTACAGTTACTCCCAGGATACAGTATCTTGAATTGCTTGTTGGATTATAGGGGCTTTGCCTTTTGGATTCAGAGCAGACGTTCTACAAAGAACCAGTAGATGCATTTACTGTAAATTGAACTGCTTTATACTTTGTGTTTTTTTATACAGTAGACTTTTTGATATCTTCTGTATTCACTGTGATCGAATGGCACAGGAGGTGCTTGTTCTCGGTATAGTAAAAGTTGTCATTTGTGTACACACCGCTCGATTTATTTATTTATTTATTTATTTATTTATTTATTTATTTATTTATTTATTTATTTTGTTTTGGCAGCGGCTAATTTGCCAGTCAGATTGTACAGTATGCTTCGAAAGTTGCATCAAACGTAATCCAGTTCCATCCCATTTAAGTGGATCAAAGATAGTACGGGTGAGAATGGTCTCGCTTTATTTTCAAGTCGAGTTAATTGTCGGATTTTGATGTTGCTTATTTGGCTTAAATGTTCTGCCTGATCATGCTAGTTTGAATAAAGCTTTTTAATCTGTCTCTCTGTTGTGTCTGTGATGGAGAATGAAACTGAGATGATCAAAAGTGACTTCTTGAATGTGACACAAATGCTCTCTCTTCCCCTCTCTTTCTCCCTCTCTCCCTCTCTCTCTCCCTGAAATTCCCTCACATACACACATTTTGACCCAGTTTCTCTTTATAACACTCTGTACTAATTCTTGGAAATTGAAAACTAAATAAAGGAGATGTGCCTGCAGTTCAAATCGCAGAAGCAGACAAATAATAGCTTTGTCAGGATTAGTAAAAGCCTTGAGCTAAATTGCAGTAGTCTGCTCTTTGCTGTGACCACACAGGGCCGTCAGTCCGTAGTCCTACAGGAGACTGATGGAGGGTCCTGTGAAGTCCTGTGACAAGCTGTTGCCATTATGCTGTTTAGCCTTAAAATAATAAGTGTATGTTCCAACATCCGCCATATTTGGACAGATACAGCATGTTGTGCAGTGCCAGCCTAGTAGTAAAAATGCCAATAAGATTTTTAGAATAGAATAGGATAGAGTGCTTTTATTGTGCTCAAACACGAAGCCTGACAAATTTATAAAGCAGCTGCCATGTTAAGGTGCATTGTAAGTCAGTGACCAAAAAAAAAAAAAAACATAAATAGAAATAATAATAATAAAAGCAATAAAACCATGTTAAATGTATTCAAAAGAGCTATAAAAGTAGACAAAATAATGTACATAACAGCAGTTTTATTTACACAAAAGAACCAGATATTGCACAAACCATGTATTGCACAGTTGAGGAATGAACTGTTCAGTTGCAGGATGAAGGTAATTAAATACACAGATAATGGACACTGAGGTAGAAGAGTATATAAGTTACAGTTATTGTATATAAGTTACAGTTATTAGCAGTCTTGTTTTTTAAACTCTGTAACTGTTGAGTTTGCCTCTTTGTGAAGATTGTAAGAGATGTGGACATTGTGCTGATAGTGCATGTGTGAAAACAGACCTGGGTGAAAGGCACACTAACCCTACTATAGAAATGAGTCATGGTAACATATCTTCATCATGTAATTTTAAGACGTGATATATCCAGAAACACTTATGGGAGTATATAACATCTTTTCCAATCAGGTAAAACATGGCAAAAAAAAATAATAATAATGAACTCACTACAATAGAAAAACCTATCATCAATAACAATATATTAAGTGCATAATTAAGATAATTATTAGAATATATTATTCAAAAGAGATCTATATAGCTAACTAGCCGATATTTACTCCCCACTCCAGCACTTTGTAAAAGTAGAAATACTATTTTTGAAGAGCTCCAGGTCTTTAACTTACTTGTGCTTTAAAAGAATCTGAAGTAGGTCGGTGGAAATAAGCACTTGCACCTGTGGCTACATTCATGTGTGCTGAGCGTCGCTGCCATCACTTCTTCTCCCCAGTGGGGCAACATTTCATGAGAAACCGATGCTTTCCATGATGCTGAAAGTGTTGTGCAACCCAGCTGTGATAAACCAGGACGCTGAGGTGAGGTTTTTGTTGTACGCCGTTTACTTGAAGGTAAAATCGGATCTAAACAATTCACTCAGCGGGGTGCTCTGTAAAAACTTATTCCTATAAACAGGTTCTTAAATAGATTTGGTATGTGGGGCAGTGCTGTCTTGCCACCCACAGCTCTGATTATTAAGAAGTTTGAACAGTGTGAATGAAATAATATCAAAAATGCTGCACAGTCCAGAGACGTGTTGGACTGTTCAGCTTTTGCTTTGCTCAGTACAAGCAGAGTTCAACACTTTCCCAAACATGACCTGAACAGAAACAGGGAAATATGGAAAATCAATAGATAGACTGTGCATGTGGTTAATATTGTCTATGTTTGGATAAAGAGTTTAATTACTGCCAACCCTTACTTTTCAGGTGGCAACAAGAACTTCTATAGGCTCTGAGTGTCTCACCAGTCTCACCTACTATATGAAAATAAAAGCACTGAAAAGCAGAAGCAGTGAAAAACACTCTCCTCTCCACTGTAAAGTAGTAGTACAAGCTTTTTTCAGATGATAATTTGTGGTCTGGAAGAGGTATGCAATTAAGCACTCCATTATACATCATCACGATTTCTTTGTGCAGTGCTGCAGTGCAGTGCGTATCTAGCCTTTGGCCTTCATTATAAATCATTTTAAAATGTGTCTCCATCAAAAAAAAAAAAAAAGCTTTTGTGTGCATAGAGCTAGACCAGTAGACAGCAGTGTATCGATCCAGTAAGTGTGTTTCACTACAGGGTACTGTGCGTTTTACTATCGAGCTGGAATACAATGTTCAAAGTGGATATTTGGTGTAAGCTGCTTAAGCATATTTTAACCAGATTATGTGGATTTTTTTTCAATCTTATCTTGATTTTGGTTTAAAATAAAAGCTCATTTTAGGTCAATTTCAGTGCATATATTTGTATTGATAAACATGTATCTTAAACTTCATGTAATAATAGTTCAGTCTTTAATTGTTGTCCACAGCAGAGATGGTTTTGTGCTTCAGGCTGCAGACGGCAACACTCAGTCCATGCTTTGGTATGTAAAGTAACTGTCCTTTACAACTGTCCCGTGTGTGTAATAATCAGTACAAACTGCAGTTAATGCAGTTTTCCTTTTGAGTTTTGACATCCAGTTTGAAAGTTTTGAGTTAATGAGGTCATGTCAAAGCAGTTTTACCTACAAACCAAGTTCACCAGCGTTTCAAAAACAACTCATGTTGCTTTAGAATTGCTACACGATCAGTCAAAGTGTGAGACAGGCTCTGAGTGCTTGACCCATTTGGATGAGTGAGTCAGATCAGCAGCAAAGATACCCTGGCCCGCGCCCATGCACAATGGGGTCATCACGAGTCTTATCACCTAGAGCTTTGGTTTGCACGACAGTCAGAAGGATAAACCGAAGAGGTCTCGAGCGAGCGACCAGCAATGTGCGACTCCAAACAGCGGTCAGAGGGAGAATTGATGCGTCATTCCTTTTGATTTTGTTATGGGGCTGTGTGTGAAAAGATAAAACAGTTATTGCATTGCCCCAGAAATTGATATGAACAGGTTGTCACTCTGATTTAGAGACACTGCACCGGACAAGACAGGAATACAAATCTGTTTCTGCATCTGCAAAATCTACCATATAAAACCTCAGATCTCCACAGACAACATCTGTCTCGTTGCCTTTAGATTACATGAGGAAGCTTTCTGTTTGATGAGGCACACGCTGCTGTACAATAGAGAGAGTTTATATGTTGATTATTGTAACATTTACATGTAGCACAGATACTGAACACAGGACTCACACTCACAGGGGGAACCACTGACTGAAATAATGAATGCTGATCTGCAGGCCAGTCTGATGGAGTACTATGTTGGAGTTAAGTGCAGTGTGATTTAGGCTCCATCTTGAGTGACGCCTATGGCAGGTTATTTATGTGCATGGCTGCCCTTGCCATGGGGTCACTGCTGCACTAGTTTCTGTTGGTCATTCTGTGCTGGTTGCTTTAGATGACTGTGTGTAAAAGCTCCATCACAGACTGTCTAGTTTGGCAAAGTGAGCATGTCTGTCTAAAAAAAAAACTTACAGAAAAGTACTGCAATACTGCAGCAGTAGTTCATGTTACATTCGATGAACAGATGAACAGACACGCACACAATCTCCAGGACTCAGCTCCCAAATAACTTAAGTCCAATTTAAATACATCTTTGGATAAAGACAGTGAACTGCAAAGGAACATCACAGTGTTTTCTGTTTAGCTTCTACAGACCTTTCATTATGTCGGCATATAAATAAGCACACTTGTGTTTGGGGATGGCACATCAAATTTAAAATGTTGATCACAGCTTACACATTCATCAAATTGCTGTTGCTATGGAAACACGCTCTTCTGAGTCTTATGCAACAAATGCAAAATGGTTCCTTATAAGCAGGCAGGTGAACAATCAGCAGCATGTTTGAATAGAAAGACGTTACTTTCAAACCAAATCCTTTGTGTGTAATATCAGTTGTGTATATTTATTGTGCAGATAATATCCAAACGAGTGTTGAAATTGAAGAAGTTGAGCTCAGAGCTTATACTGAGACATCAGTGGCTGCGTTTTCTATGAGTTTGTATTATGTATTAATGTTTTAAATGCTTGAATACATTCTTGGCTTCATGAATATATCATAACAACATTAACAAACCCAAGTTCAACTTTAATTTGGAGAGTTTCACTGCTGGATTAGACTTAACCCATATCATATTATCCCTTGCTAATACTGGGACCCTTCAGTACAGAACACATGCAGTCCTGCCTTATTGTGGTAAATTCTCGTGTTTTTTTTATTTAAGAGTTATTATTGTGTGACTACTGTAATTTTTTTTCATTTTATCTTTAAATAAAAGCTTGTATATGACTGCATTCTGCCTATTTTTCCTTTATTTCTTATTCCAACTGTCTAATGCCTAATGTAATAACTTTCAATTTAAAAGTAAATACAGTTTTTTGATGTAGATAAAGACAGAGAGAAAAAAGAGAAAAAAATGTTAATTATTACTACAACACTTCACAGAGACAGAAAATAGATTATTCAAATGCTCTCCTCCATTAGATGCATTCATCCAGTGATCTATTCTGCTTAAGGCTATCAGGACGGCCTTTGTGACTGCCAGCTGTTGTGACCGACTTTGCTTGTCTGTTTTGGCCAGATTTCCAAGACCTTAGTTTCACTCTAAAAAAAAAAAAAAAAAAAAGCAGCATCCCTGTTTACAGTGAAATGTTTGCACTGGCTCTTCAGTTTTTCGTGTTTAAATGCATATACCGGGGTTGAGCAGCTACTGTTCCTCAGTTAAAAGCTTTGTGCTGCATATTCAGTGCAATCCCTCCAGTTTCCTACATGGTAATTCGCTCAGTGTCTGGTCGTTGTTATCTCTAGGCTCTACCCCAAATTTTACACAAGAGAGCTGTGGTTACTGACCTAGCGGGGATCTGTTTAGTCTCATTTTTTATGATTCACTTGCTCCTTCATTATGTTTCCGTAATAATTCCTCTTTAAGAGATGCACGTAAATGATTTATGGATTATTTCTCAAAATTATATGTAACAAACTTTAAGAAATTTTAATAAGAGATTAGGAACCAAATGGGCACCACAAGCCAAAAGTGAACCAATAGCAGAATATAGTGGAGCATGGTGATAGGATTTAGGCCACTACATCCACAGATATAGCAGAATAATATCTTTAAAATATAAGTTATAGTTCAGATTAAAGCAGGTTAAGCTAGGTTAAATTCATAATGATAAAAGATACTTCCATTTACATGTAAGCATTGCCTATAAGTACAGAACTTTGCATGTGTTTTTGTAGTGGTATCTGGGGAGGAACTGTCCATGGTGCTGAAGTGAGATCTTGGCTGATGCCTTCCTTGCAGCACACTCCTGGTTTGTGTAAGTATATGTAATGAGAATTATTATTATGTCAGGTCAGGGAAATTCATATAGTCCCATGCAAACTATGTAAAAAACAGAAAAATATTCCTGCTGGAGTTTAATATACAGTATAGTTCTTTTTGATTTTTGACAGATTTTCTGGCATTTTAGAACATAGTAAAATAGTTATTTGTATATTCACATATGAGACAAATTCACCATATGCAAAAACATATGTGGCAATAAAACTGGTTCTGATCCTAATCCTGTTTATTCAATTGCAATTCAAAACTCACTTGTCCCAGCAAGTCATCTCTGGGCCCTGTAGAAATCACTCAGAATGCAGCTTCTCAGCTCCTGACCAAGTCTTCAAAGAGATTTCATGTGACTCTTGCTGACATCAGAGCTCCACACTGCAACCTGACAGCAGTGGGTCTCTCAGGTCAGGATTTGTGGGTTGGTTGTTCCTCGCTCCAAACTGGTAACTAAAGGACACTGTGCCTTTGAAACGTTTTCTACAGCTGTTTATAGCAGACAGGGGTCTCTGGGGGATGGAAGTGAGCCCGGCATGCACTGGGTAACATACAGTGAACACCATGTTCATATAACGCACATAGACGACCACATTCACACCTATGGGCCATTTCAATCTCCCAACAGAGAACAGTTCACACCTTGGGAAAGCAGGAGTGTGGGCAAAACCTTATTCTATTATCTGTTTTTCATTTTGTTTTTGCTGATGATTGTTGGATCGAGGGACTAATTCCCAGAAGCTCAGGTTACAGGAAATTAAATACAAAATTAAGACTTTTTCGACTGTCTCCCGCGTGAAAAAATAAATAAATAAAGACTAATCCATCATCATGCATTAAGCCAGCCTCTGTAGACAGACTCTATTTATTTGTTGTTTTTTTACAGTCAGCCCATTTCCCATATATAACCCTATATCATGTTTCTCTTCGAGATATGTTCTATACTGGGCGAAATGAGACTTGTGCTTTATGGGGTCCACCACGGGCATCTTAAATACGATTATGTGACCTGACAGTCTGAGGTCTACCACTGACAGTGATCCATGTGGAGGGAAGGTTGTGATTGTCAGGGCGATGCTTTCTTCTGCTGCGCCTTGCCCAAATGCGCGCCATGCGGTAGGCTGCGAAGCAGAATCGCTACCGGCAAATTAACCATCCCTGCGACTCCAGTACAGACAAAGGACGACAAACATAAGCCAGTCCCCAAACATGTGTCTGTGACCACGTTGTTTTTTCACCCCCTTTATATCTTACATTTGGGTCGAGGGAGAGATGTTGAATATTTTGGAGACTGATGTTGAACAGCCCGAGGAAGAAGTGAATCTGTAAAATAAAATGTATTAACAAAATCTTCGGCTTATTATCATCATTTCGCTAATTTCACCATTAATTTTTCATTCACGTGCTGCACAGCAAATTTGCACTATGGATTGAATGGTCGGTGTCACCGGGTGCATTCATATGCATGCATATGGTCGTTTTGTGCAGTCGCCATTGCCTTTTTTTCCCCTTCCTTCTTTCTGGGGGTGCTTTAATGTGTGGGTCGTCTATTAGCTCCCAGACCCTACACCGACATCGCAATGGAGGGATGAGAGGAGAGAAATGGGTGGGGAGGGAGGAGGGGAGCTGCGCCACAGCGGAGAGGAGAGCGCTGGAGTCTGAGTGCGCGCTAGGGTGGGATACTGTCGCTCCAGGGTGAAGTCAGCGACATTACATTGCACATTTTCCGGTTGTTTTTTCAAAATAAACCGTCTAGTGTTGAGACCAGACAGTGGGGCTACATTTTTAGTGTAGCACACACAGTATACACACATGGATCCGTGGTACATGATTTATTAAGACATTAATTTCACTAAATAAATAATTTGTATCATGATATGAAGGTTTGGTTCATTAGTCTATACCTAAAGGCTATGTGTTGTTACTATTATTGTTATACATAGGCTACTAATGGCTCAAAACTTGAAAACCTGCTCTATGAGTAAGGGATTAGTAAGATCCCTCAGAAGCTATAATGTTTTCAGCACATTGGGGACAACAGCTCAACGCGCTTTTGTCTGTCTCCCATCAACTCTAAAAAGAAATAAAATAAACTAAAAGAAAAGTGAAACTTGTGGTTACTTTATTTTGAAAGGCTCATCCTTCTTTTCCGTTTTTTTGGGGACACATTTTCTCTGTCTTGACTATCTCACAGCTCCAGCGGCAGGGAAACACACCCGTCAGCAGCGCGCATTGGAGACAAAAAAAAGCGCATCACGGACAAAGGAAATATGGGTGCGCTGGAGAGGATCCACCTCAGCCGGGTAACACAATGGATGAGCCGCTTGTGTTTCATTTACCGGGAGACCAATTAGCCCACCTTAATGAGGTGCTGGGATGCAAGATACTGCAAGCTAAAAAGGCGGAAGGCTGCGTTTAATCCGTCTGCGGATCCTATGAGCTTGCAATGGCTGTGGCGGGGATATGCAACTGGATAGGGAATAATGTGCCTTTTTATTTTGTGATATTTTCCTTATTTTGTGGCCTTTCGTTCGGACAGTTGCGATATTCTATTACAGAAGAACTAGAAAATGGGGCACTGGTCGGTGATCTGGCGCATGACTTGGGGCTGGATATTCGAAAGCTCGCCACCCGAAAAATCAAGGTAACCTCCAACAGCGGTAAACGCTATGTGATTGTCAACCCTAAAAATGGGAAATTACTCGTCAATGAGAGGATCGACAGGGAGGCGCTGTGTGATTTGTCCAGCACCTGTCTCATTAATCTGGAGGTGCTGGTCGAAAACCCCACTGAGGTGCACCATGTCGAGGTGGCGATTGTGGACGGCAACGACAATGCGCCGCAGTTCCCTAGAGACGAGTATCAACTGGAAATCACAGAATCTGCTTTACCGGGGTCTCGTTACCCGATTGAAAACGCTCAAGATCCAGACATTGGGTCCAACTCCGTCCGTATGTATCAGCTCAGCACAAACGACCATTTCGCGCTGGTATCTAACAAACCCTCCCTAAATACAAAGCACATCGAGCTTGTGCTTAAAAAGCCCCTCGACCGTGAACAGACGCCTTACCACCAATTAATTCTAAGTGCTGTGGATGGTGGGACACCAGAGAAAACAGGAACGGCCAAAATCAATGTCCGGGTCCTGGACTCAAATGACAATGTTCCCTTGTTTGACAGCTCTGTGTACAAGGTGAAACTGCTGGAAAACTCACCCAAAGACACCCTGGTGATCAAACTGAATGCAACAGACCTGGATGAGGGCACAAACGGAGAGGTTTATTACTCTTTCAGCAGCTACACTCCAGAGAGAGTGAGGGAGATGTTCAGCATGGACACGAACACAGGAGAAATTAGAGTGAGGAGAAATGTTGACTATGAAGAGACCAACTCCTATGAGATGTACATCCAGGCGATGGACAAGGGCCCTGGAGCTGTGGCAGCACACTGCAAGGTGGTGGTGGAGGTGGTGGATGTGAATGACAACGTCCCTCAGATAGTGCTGTCATCTCTGTCGAGCCCTGTGAGGGAGGACGCCCGTGCCGACACAGTCGTGGCTCTCATTAGTGTCACTGATCGAGACTCTGGGGCTAACAAGCAGGTGAGCTTGGAGATCCCAGCAGGCCTTCCATTCAAGATCAAGTCATTCAGAAACTACTACACTCTGGTTACCTCAGCCTTCCTGGACCGCGAGACCACTGATGCCTACAATGTCACTCTGAGTGCCACGGATGGAGGAAACCCCCCCTTATCCTCCCAGAAGACCATACAGGTGGATGTGGCTGATGTTAACGACAACCCACCGCGATTTGAACAGACTTCATATACAGTCTATGTAACTGAGAACAATGCCCCAGGGGCGTCTTTGTGTACTGTGAAAGCTCAAGATGCAGACATCAAGGAGAACGCACGCATTACCTACACAGTGCTCAATGATAACAACCATGGCATTCCTGTCACCTCCTATGTGTCTGTGAAGGCCGATACTGGGGAGGCTTATGCCCTGCGAGCCTTCGATTATGAGTCACTGAGAGAGTTTCACTTCCAGGTCAAAGCCCAAGATGGGGGCATTCCTCCTCTCAGCCGCGTCGCCACTGTCTACATCTATATAATGGATCAGAATGACCATGCACCACTGATAGTAAACCCTCCCGGCAATGGCACACGCTCCTTGGAGACGGTGCAGAAGAACGCTGAGCCTGGTGCCATGGTGACCAAAGTTGTGGCCTATGATGCAGATGCTGGTCCAAATGCTTGGCTGGTGTACGTGCTGGATACAGCCACTGACCTGGACTTGTTCAAAGTGCACGAACACACCGGAGAGATCAGGACCACTCGGAGGATCCTGGAAGACAACTCCACCTCCTTTGCCCTCACCGTTGTTGTGAAGGACCATGGCACACCTCCTCTCTCCTCCACCGCCACCATCAACGTGGCTGTCATGGAGGTGCCACCAAAAGTGGCTCCCGACCCCAAGAGGATCATTCGGCCTCACAGCCCCCTGCTTTTCTCCAACGTGACCCTCTATTTGATCGTGGCATTGAGTGCCACAACCTTTGTATTCCTGGTCACTGTGGTGGTGCTAGCCATTGTCCGCTGTCATGCCTACTGCACCCAGCCTGGGTCCTGCTCTCCTTGCTGTGTGTCACAGAAACCCCCACCAGATGGTGGGAGCAGCAGCGTAAGTGCTGGTGGGCCAGGCGGCGGTGCAGCTGGGGGACAGCCTAATAACAATGTGGTGCTTCGGAGAGACCTTAAAGTGGAGCCTCACTACATTGAAGTGCGTGGGAACGGCTCCCTAACGAAGACTTACTGCTACAAGACCTGCCTGACAGCCACCTCTGGCAGTGACACATTCATGTTCTACAACACGGGGCGGCCCATCAGCGGCACCTGGGGCAGCGGCGCAGACCGCTTCTTCACCAGTGGAAGTGGATTTGTACGGAGACTGAGTATGCCTGATGCCTCACTGCAACTCTGCCCAGAGGTGTGTCATTAATTTTTTATGTTTACCTTTGTCTGCATAACTGGAAGTTCATGAATCATCATGTTTACATACCAGTGGGTTTTTAAGTAAAATGTATTTAGTTGCATACAACAGTAGGCACTTTGCAGAACTTGACTTTTCATTAGAGTTATTGCTACACTTTGCATTGTTGCCATATTTTTTGTCAGTGTTGAGATGACATTCCTGCATGTCAAGTTTGTTCTCCTTTACCTCAATGAATTGAATCCTTTGCAGCCCTCATTCTCTTTGTTCAGTTCCCACTTGTACTATGCAGTCACTCAGCCCAGCCCAGCTCAGCACTCACACTGAATTAGTGTCAGTCCTGATGCGTTTCAAGGCTCCTGTGTTATTTCTGATGATTCAGAGATTTGTGTTTCACTTTGAGGTTGTCATCACATCTACACTAAGAACAGGTCATGTATCTTCTCCACCACTGGCTCAGTGTCTCTCTGCATGTGGGTCTGATATGTCTGTGTGTGTGGGGGTGAATGAGTGCATGAGGAAAACTGAGCAGTTACAGTGGAGCAGTTGGGGTTAATTGACTTGATGACAGTCACCACAGGACTAGCTGTTTATGTATCCAGTATCTTAGAAATATGTTTTATTTGAATGCCTGTGCTTTTGTGGTTATGAAGGCTAAATTACACTTATTACTATCGTATTACTTATGGCTTACCTTCATTTAAAAAATACTGCAGTTTAACAAGCATGTTCTCAGCCAAGAGTTTGGATATCTGCTTTCTTAAACATCTAATCTTCCTTTGTGTTACCTTTAAATGTTGAAATCTACATGTCTGTTAGTCCTAGAGGCATCAACGTTCGACTCTGGCAACCATGTCTCATCAAATATATTCTGGTTAAATGACTGACAAGCTAGAGAGCTTGATAGTTCACATGTTGGTGTAATGTAATTTTTTTCAGACTGTTGAAGGTTGTTTAGTTTCGGAGGTTGCCTGAATGCATCATCTTAATTATCAGGTGCCAGTCACTGGTACATTAGTTATAGAAAAAAAAACCCTTACCAAAACAAGTGTAGCAGTGTAAATTAAATTAACCCCCAGCCTCTGTTCCTTAGCCCTGCAAATTAGATTTAGTCAAAGAGGATGGGTCTACCAGCGGAAAATACTCCCCTCTGAATTGAACTGAGGAACATAATGTGCCATCTTTATCTGGGACACTTGCTGCTGCCTGAGCAGGTTTGTGTCTTAAACACAGCTTTTTTTTTTTTTATCATTATTATTATTCAGTGTTCTTGAGGTCCAAGGCTGCAACCCCCATGACGCTGACAGGTTTTAGCATTAGCTTTAATACAATGTTCACAACCATTTCAGGCTGTGTATGTGAGCAGTACCTACTCATGAGGAAAATAATTATGAAAGAGTCAGGCGTAATTAATGGCCGTGAAAGACTAGCTCATTAAAAATAAGACTATTTTCCCCCCTCTGTGATATTCATATGATTCTTTGGACTTAAAAACGTAATCATTGGCAACATTTGGCATCATCAAAGGCAAATGAATGGGGGGCCTTGATATGGATGCAAAGGTTATAAGCCAACAGTCTTAAACCCAATGTAGGGTAATTTAAAATACATTTAAAAATTGGTCTTATTTCACCAATATTTTAAGAAAGAAAGAAATATCTAAATAGTCTTTCAGTGCAAACACCAAAAAGTTGTGATGGAGAGTCAGGAAAGATGAAATCAGTCTGTAGTGATTCTTAAAATACTGTTGATGATTTATCTCACATTTGTGCTACCATATTGCTGGCGTAATACGTGTCAGAGATGTAAGATGTGGTTGCCGTGGCGATGATGGCTCTTGCTTATTGGATTTTAAAGGCAATAAGTTACCAGAGGGCTGCTGGGAATTCCAAGCACTCAGCCCAGGTTCATCAGGAGCAGACAGATTTACTCCAGTTGCACACAAACACATACACACCAGTCTGTACAAACACCCCAGCACTCGGGGAAAGGGCACAGCTCTCCCAGCTCTCACATTTATAGAGCCGTGGAGTGAGGGACTGTCCAAAAACTGTCAATATGGCTTTGAGTCACTGCCCTTTTTAAAAATCCTTGTGTGGATATCAATATGTATGCATGTGTGCGTGTGTGACGGGGACACAACTGCAGTGTTCCTATCACGTCCAGAGCTGGGATGTGTATCATGATTAATTGATGAGACCATGGCCCAGCCTGGCTCTGCACAGTATGAGATCAAACTAAACTCTCTCCCCCCCCTCTCTCTCTCTCTCTCTCTCTTGCTCTGTCTCTCCATCTCTCTTGTCTCCTTTTTTTTCTCTCCCCTCTCTCTCTCTCTCTCCCTCCTGCTCGCTCAGCCAAAAGCCCCGAATGCTGACTGGCGATATTCTGCATCTTTGAGGGCAGGGGTGCAGAGGTAAGCATTTTCCATCTTTAACTCTTCTAGAACTTTTGATCATCTAGAAAAAGTTCCTCCTTTTCATCCCGCTCACCTTGTCCACATCTGCTCCAGACCATCACCAACCCTCCATGTTGCTCCTGCAGCTGTAATACAGTATCTCTTTAAATAAAGTATTTACCGACACAATAGATTCCCCACATCTGTCTGCACTGCCACACACCCTGCAATGTAATACTGCTGCCATTTTTATATGCGAAACAACTGCTAATGGCCCCTCAGCATTTTGTCTGAACCTCAACCCCTGTCCTCTTCCTTTGGGAAAAAGCTGTGTGCAGCTCCATCAGTGGCTGCATAGCCCTTTTCCTCTGCAGTGTAACACTATATAGGTCATCTACATTCTGAGCGTCGCTTCCCCCACTTACAGTCTTTAAGCAGGAAGCATGAAGGACAAATGAGCTGACGATGACCTTTCTCAGATTATCAGATGCACACATGCATCAGTGTCTGCACGTACAACTGCCCTGCATGCACACATGTGTCAGTGCGTCTGTGTTTATATATTTTTGTCCAAAGACGAAGGGAAAAGTGGTGTACACAGACAACACTGAGGACATTTGTGGACTGGGATGCACTGTCTCTGGAGGCCAAGACCAAATTCCAATTAAAGGCAGATCTTAAGACATATGAAAACATGACATCAACTAATTATTATCCTAAAACAGGACTTTATAAGCTTGAGAGCTATTTATGCATTTTTCCCATTTATGGATGTTATACTGCTCTCGCTAATGCTGTCATCTGAGATTTGGGTTACAAGCTTACGCAGGGTATTATTTCAGAGATTTATTGCTGTGTTTTTAGTTTACAAGAATATTTGAGTATTTCCATCTATGTAATGTCTGAATAATAAGGTGCAACAGATGTAAGCTTTCTCATTAGCTGTCTTCTGCAAATGCGTGAATATAGAAATGAAGAGGCTCATTTACAGCTGCAGCAACAACAATTGCAATGGAAGAATTTTTAAACCTACAGTCACTTACATTTTGTAATGATCGGATCACAAAAGTTGTATTTAAATATGTAATTAGGTGTTTTGCTAATTTGCTATGTGGACAGCAGGAACTAATGAGTTTCCCCTCCACATGACTACGCTTTGTACAAAATTTTCATAATTTCATGCTAACAATGCTTACCGCTTGGCCGTGCAGTCATCTGCCCAAAGTTTGATTTAATTGGATATTAGTGTTCATTTCTGTGGTGTGGAGGGGATCATAATGTGCACTCCATCATCAAGTCACTGTAACATGACATGGATTAACATAAATCATCACCGCAATTTGCCGCTGCCATCTTTGAAATGACAGGGCCTGTAACAGACACAGACACAGAGATGGCTCACATTAACACTTCACCCCAACACAAGCATGCTGTAATGTATCACACTACACTCAGCGTTGTAGCACCAACATTACTGACCCATATTCCCGGTGTAGTCAGTCAGTGTGGAGTCCTATCTGTGTCATATTCTCACGCATTAAACTAGCACTTTAGTAAAAGCTTCAAACTGGCTCAGAGTGTACGCGGCCATTTTTTATTTATTAGAAATCAACATAACATGTGTGCTGCTGTTGAAAATAGGATTGATGTGCTGCATTGCAGAGGCTCAGTCAGCGTAGGTCTTCCTATACAGTAAGCTCCATATTCATTACAAATGTATGAGGGGAAAAATCTTTCTAAGGATGGGTTTGTGTGCATGTGTAATACTCTAAAGAACACATGTATACACTCCAATTTCACTTTTAGGAAATACAGTTTCCAAAAATACCATTATTACCGATACCTATGTTGTCTATCTGTTAAATATAGAGCTATAGGTTGGCTCAGCTGAACTTAAAGACTGAAAACAGTGGGAACGAGCTAGCCTGACTCCAAAAAACAAATGTCTTTGCATTTGTTTCTTGGCTTGTTTGGTGACTTTACAGTGAAGATAAAAGTCTAGAAAGTTATACATTTTGTTACCTTTAAACAGAGCCAGCATAGCTACATGACATATGACTGTACATATATATATATTAATTTCAATGCACTTTCAACATTTTCCACTTAGACTTAATACATGGTTACTGTCAATCTTACCTATGAAATATGAAGAAACTGTGCACTTACAAACAGCATCTCAAAAATGTACAGCTCACATCTACTGCAGAATAAAAAAAAAAACTGAAACGTCAAGAACTTCACTTCGGTGCCATAAATAGTGTCTATTTTGTGCTTGTGCTGTGAATTTTAAATATTTTCATACATTTGGGTGTGGCAGGGGTGTCCTAGTTTTTAGACACATCATTACCATACATTAAAATGTCAGTAAGCAACAAGATCAGCTGGAAATACTGACACCATATCTTTAATTACAGTAAATATGTTATGAATCCTGAGAGAAAATATGGATAATCGTCATCTTAAGCATGTTCAGCAAAATAAAAACAAGACATATATAGTGTACACTAAACAGTATGTTACTGTTACGGTGATATATGTTATTTAGCTGAATGTTGGAGTGCACTTTGAAACACTGCAGGTGGATTACAACAGATGCATCATTACCTTTATAAATGTGGCAGTGTGCAGCCTAAAGCACTAATGGTGGATTTCCACTAGGACTTCCTGCACCATGCCGTGCTGCGAGCGACTGATAAAAACCCTGTGATGTGGTAACAATACAAACCACATTTGTATTTAACAGCCACAGCACAGAAACAGATGTTTATTGTGAATCTTTAGTTATACAATGTTTTTTTTATTATGTTTTCTCTCTGCCTGCACTGTTTCAAATCAATCCAGGTAGAAAGTACAGAGTGTAAATACATATATATATTTATGACAACAGTTGCAAGTTCTGCAAAATTACAGAAATATACTGAGGGCTCAGTAGAACATTTTCAGCTTTTACAAGTGTCACCAGTTCAATCTTGGATGGGCACATTTGTTAAGTGAATCACTTCACAGTCAAGTTGTCAAACCTTCATTGATGCTTGGAGTGTAAACATGGCAGCCGGGATGGTAACCCCCTGTTGTGAAAAGGCCGTGTTATGTTGCAGTTAAGAGTGGCCCAGGCTGCATAACCCACTCTAAAGAAAGTTTGTATAAACTAAGTAAATACTAGTGAGGAGTTGACTTCAATGGGTCTATATATCCTGCATGTAAAACGTAGAATAACATTTGCTATATGCACCATCACTGGGGGCACAATTATATGTATCAGTAGACTGTATATGGAAAATGAGGCCAATGCTAAAATCCCCAGAAGTGCAATACCACCAAGGGCCTCTAGAGGCTAGCTCCAAACAACACCTGACTTCAATTCAAAATTCATCATTTCAATCAATGTTTTTTACCCAAGCCACTCTGATGTTTTCAGCTAAAGTCAGTCCTGCCTATCAGTGATCTGGTGGGCCATCTGAAAACTATTTTAATATGAAGCACATATTAAGCTTAAAATTGGAAAAAAAAAAAAAAAAGCTTCAAATTGAGGAAGATTTAGGGGCGTGGTTAGTTTGAACTTGAGTCTCATACACATTGGTCAGTGTCCTCTGGTTTCAGGGGTTAGACCCACCTCCTCACTCCACCTTTCATATCCAAATATGGTCACTTCTGGCTCCAAAATCCCAACATGGTGATGTTCAAATACCAAACTTTGCTTCAATATGCAAGGCTACAAACTAACAAGTAACTAACAAGTAAATTAGCTTTGTCCATTCTATTTACAGCCAATGAGTCTATTGTATTGTACCATATCCTGTTGCATCACATCATGTCACAATGTATCCCTTTGTAGCATATCGTGACATGTCATATGGTATTGTATCATATCACTTTGTATTGTATTATGTTGTGTTATCATTGTGACTTGGCAGAAGCTTAACTCTGTTCATTACCATGACTCATATCTCTTGAGTGATTTTACCATCGATTGTATTTTAAAATGGATTAAATAATCAGGTCTAAAAATTGAAGCCAGTGTGGAAGTGCAAGAAAGTGCAGTACACCTGATGGCCACTAGATGCTGGCTCCAAAAACTCTGGCTTCAATTGGCTTCAATTCAAAAATTGTCATTATTCATCATGAAAAAATTCAATAATTTTCCACAAGTCATTCTGATGTCATTAGTTAAAATCAACTCCTCCTTCTGGTGGTCCATCTGAAAAAATATAGAATTAAGTAGATATTAGCCTTCCAAAAGATGAATATTTAGGGGCATGGTTAGTTTGATTGACAGGTCTGGTCCTTCTGAATTCTGGTCTGGTCCTTCTGAAGTCTTATACACAATGCCCAGTGTCCTTAGGTTCAAGGGTCAGGCCCGCCTTCTCACTCCTCCCTTCATTTCCAAATATGGTCACTTCTGGTTCCAAAAAACAACATGGCGACATTTAAATGCCAAACTCCTGACTTTAAGACAGAAACCATCGGGTGATGTCATGTTAGCTTTGTCAATTCTATTTACATTCTATGAATAACACTGTGCACTGTTCATTAATCTTGGTCCACAGCAACTAAAAAGCAACAGTATTTTTTTTAGATCAACTTTAATATCAGTTGCTGAATTACACATGAAACACCACATGACTGTGATTCCAGTGGTTGTCCTGGGCAACCATACAACGGCTGTAATTGATACCGGAAATAGTGACTAATACTGGTATGTTGAATCACCGTTTTGTTTTCAGATTTTAAAATTTAGACAGTCAAGGAAAACAAAAGAAGGAAGAAAGGTCAATTTCATTAATAAATACTGAGCATGTTTGAAAATGTCTCACTGATTGTGCCGAATGTGCTCTTCTCTTCAGTTCTGTCCACATGGAGGAGTCCTCTGTGATGCAAGGAGCCCAGGGGATGCTGGTTCAGAACTGGCCCACTGTGTCCAGCGCTGCAGGTGGGTGGAAGTGTAATAGTCTGGCTGTGGGGTGAACAATGGGGGCAGAAAACTGGTAAACGACACTGATTTATTTTTAAATTTCATGAAATACTTGAACTGAAAATTAAAAAATTTGGTTTGAAAATGTGTCAATTGTATGAACTGTCATCTCTTTACCTTTACCTTAGTAAAAAAAAAAAAAAAAAAAAAAGCTCTACCCGGCAATAGTTTGTGTTACATGATGAGGGTGGGAAAACTTGAGTCTCTGTTATTAGGTTAAATTGCAGTACTTAATGTATACTGGCTAAAGTTTGGGTAGCAACACAATTTTAGGTTTTGCTGCTGGCAGTGGTTGTTTGTTCTGTTTTGTTGATGTGAAACTCCCTCATTTTGTTTCACACTATAAAGCAATGATGTTAAGTATTTAAGTAAAGAATTCATGAGTTGATATAATTTAATGCAAAATCTTAAAATTAAGCTAAAATTTTTTAACTTGTATCAAACTTAAGATCCGATTTTTCTCACGAACCTACTTCAATTTTAAGAGCTTTGGTTATACTGTTATGTTGGGCAATTTTTTTCACTTACCCCTAAAGAAATTGTTTAACTTTTTGGCAAATTCACCTGTTTGTTTTGAGACAGTTGAGAGTATTAACACCATTCTCATGTCGACATGCCGTGTTTACAAGACATAAAAAAGATGTAAAATAACAAACCCTGCCAGTTAGCACTTCTAAATCTATGTATTTTACAAGTTGTCTATTAAGAAAAAAGTGTGAAACAAAAACTTTTTAACAACAATTTGCCTTTTTACATTTCACTTTTGGACAGTGTGTATATGGCTAGTTGTCTAATGCTAAGCTAATGAAACTGTCCAGTCTATAACTTTAGATTTTGCATTCAGACATGAGAGTAGTATAATCTTGTCATCAAACTCTTTGCAAGTAAACAATGTTTAATGTCAATGTATTCCTTTAATTACCATATTTTCTGGACTATAAGCCGCTACGTTTTTCTGACACTTTGAACTTTAACACCGGTGTTTCTCATGTATCGGCGGCACAAAGCTCGTTGGCTTTTTACAAGCTAGCAAGCTCCCTGCCGCTGACACATTTAGCGTCGTCACATCAGACCCAGTCAGAGTGGACCACATGAAACTGTTCGAATAAATTCAATAGCGGCTTATAGACAGAAGCGCTCAATAGTCCGGAAAATACGGTATGTATATGTGGAGAACCTTTAGTAGAACAGAGTAACATGGATGGTAAGACAGTCATCAAGGTAGTTGATTGTCAAATGTCACCACAGCTAAATCCAACACACTGCGGTGCATTTAATTCATTATGGAGGGATTTGACAGAATTGTCCTTTGAATATCGACATGATCTTGAATTCCAATGTGGTGTTTATACAGAGCTTAGCTGAGATGGTAAAAGCCTGGGGCCCTTATGCAGAGCTGCAGATAAACAAGTATCCTCCATAAAAGCAGCCAGCAGCATGAAGAGCTGCAGACTGAGAGAAGGCAGCTGTTTTTAATAAGGAATGAGTCGTCCCAAGTGGGTTGAAACATTGAAAATATGTAGCAACACAACATAAGTGTAAAGAGAGCTGATCTCAAAATTGACCTGTGCAGCATCAGTCACAGAATCACTGGCTTAGAGCAGATGACTAAGAAAATTTGGGAGTACTGGTGCATGTTGAAATGACAGAAAGACTTTTGTAACTAAGATTTCAAAGCAGTGTGTGGAACATTGTGAACTGTTCCTTGTTTCTTTTAGCCCAGCTTCCAGTTATTGATTTTCTGTCAAGCTGCAGGAATTAGAACATACGTAGAACCTTGAAGGTGAAGTGAAGCACCACAGGCAATCACCCAGCGAGTCATAGGCTGTCGATATATTTTACGGTCTGACTGTAAATATGTATATATTCTCTGTGTGGAAAAGAGAGCTGTGGTATTGTTTGAGATACCAGTTGTAGTTATTTTAATCAGGTGGACAGCTGCCTCTCTGGTCACATAAAGACTCAAATATTGTCTATAAGTAGAATGCACAGGATACTGCAGTCCTTCCAGAGGTGCGTTGTTGCATTAGGAAGTGATATGTAAGGAGTGGCTCAGTGCAAAAGCATATAGACACGTACTAGACTGCAGGTAGATACTCTATTTTATGCACATGAGGTGGAGCCTTTTTTGTGACACATTTTCATGTCTGCAGCGAATTGTTATCATGATGAAGTTGCCCCACATGCTGTGATGCATCCTAATGCGGCACCTCCAAAACTGTGTTTACGTAAGTGACCCGTGGCACAGATGTGGAGACATTTGTCTAATGCCAGAGGGTGAGACGAGCTATTATCAGCAATAAGAGAGTGTCGTGAAAAAAAATAAATAAATCAAGGAATCCGGTAACATTAAAAGCAATTTTGGAGAGGAAGAGCGAAGGAGACATATAGGGGGATGGAGAAAAAAGCGAGGTGTGGGGGGATGGAGAGAGAGAAAGGTTAAGAGGATTGGCAGGTTCCTGCAGTAGTGTTGTTGCTAGGGAACGCCATGTGACCTGTTGCCTGGCAACACTGTCTAACTGAGAGATTGCTGCAGCAGCCGCACCCTCCATCAGCAGGGAGTGGGCGAAGGCAGTTTCCATGGCAACCGGTCATATCTCTGAATGGAATATTTAGAGACACAAAAAAAGGAAGGAGTAAGGAGCAGAAGAGAGAGAAGGGGACTTGGCAAGGGCAGGTATTAAGAAGAAAAAGAGCCCAATTGGGAGGAAATAATGTAGGAAAGTATAGTTTATGTAGATGTGTCTCATGCAGAATACATGCGACATATATTTACCCAACCACTACGTGTCTGTCAGATTTGTGCATGTGCTACAAACCACCAGAGGGATTTATTTCAGATGGAACACGCGTCTTGGACCAGACAGAAAATAACGTAGCCTATTTTAAATGTAGGACATCAGGTTACACGAAATGAGGCTTCAAACACCCACATATCCACATCAGGTGTCATGGCAACCTCCTCACAAGGAGCTAAAGTGACCTGCTTACCAGCCGTTACACCATAATCCCTTTCAGACACACGTTTGCTGTGAAATATAAGCGAATATAAACCGGCAGAGGCATGTTCAGGAAGCAGCAGCGCCGAGGAAGCAAAGCTCTTCATGATTGTGCCGATCTGTGGCACGACCTGCTGGTTACGAATTAATATTTTTTACATGAACAGACAGAGAAATATCTCTGATTAATACCTGGTTTTTAATTAACAGTGTACGAGGGTTGGATTTGTCACAGCAGTGCAGGAAGCTCGGGGATGTCCCCAGACACCGAGACAATATGTACTTGATTAGACGCTACAAAGCCAGTTGACATTTTAGCTCAGCTGGCCATTCATAGGCATATGAACTGCTCTTACCCCATCAGCTGTGCATTTATATATAATGCTATTTTGATGTGATAGCGTAATTATATTTCCATTATTAGCACTACTACCAGTCCAGCAATTTTGCACACATTCGTCACTCTCTTAGTGAGCTGCAAAAAATAGAACTGTCAAATACTTCACAAAGTAGGTCATAGCTTAACCTGTAATGGTCTAGCCAAAATGATTGGATGACCCAGTAACCATAGTTATATAAGACAGTGTCCACACATTTCAATATCAAAATTAGCCAGATTTAATGTAATAGACATCTCAACCCTGATTTGGTACAGAGGACAGATCCTAATGTTTCACTAGCCCTTTTTTTTCTCTGGCATTTGAAATGTATTATACAAATCCATATTCCCCAAAGGATGAATCATTTTATTCTTGTGCACCTGATCTTTTATTTCCAAACTGTAAACCCAGACTACACAAAATATTTTGCAATCTCATATGCGCAGTAGGCGTAAAGACAAACAAGAACCATCTATGGAGTGTATGTCCGGTTGAAATGTGTTTTTATAACCTCGTGG
The DNA here is from genome assembly GCA_900323345.1 of Pseudochromis fuscus. NCBI lineage: Eukaryota > Metazoa > Chordata > Actinopteri > Pseudochromidae > Pseudochromis > Pseudochromis fuscus. The sequence goes on from OOFC01051521.1 coordinate 73,241, forward strand.
CCTTTCGCTAAGCTGCAACATGTTACTACAAAGCAACAACACTATATGTTAATTACAGGATTTTAGAGATTAACCTGTAAAAATTAAATGTAAAATCTAGAATCTATCAGTGCAATAGTGCTGAAAGCAAAATCTGAGCAACACTTTCCTTTTAACAGCGTGGATCAGGTAACAGGAAATGGTGTGTGAGTTCTGTAAAATCCAGGTGCATTGTGTGTGCACTGCATTACTGTCTCAGTAGGTTCATCCACATTCTGCCTCACAGTATTTCAAGCATCTCTTTTAACTCATCATCTGTCTTTTCAGTTTATTTTAAGCATGTTTGTCCTCCTTTATTAAAGGCAATCTCGTAGCCATTGATGCCAGTCATTTAAAATACCACAACCTCTAAACACCCAGATTAAATATAGACAGATCGACCATACCATCAAATGTCCTAATCCTGAAACAGACTAGCATTACAGTATTACAGCAGTAGCTGCGCTAATGCTAAGATAAGATGATAACATCTGACACTGACTAATTATCAAACAAGCTCAATTACATTGTTCAATTAGCTGCTGCTGTTGGCTCTTTTTTTTTTTTTGCAACAAAATGTTCATGACAATGATGTAAAATTGAACTAAATTATAATTATTGAGAAAACCATTAAGTCTGAGTTTCTTCAGCAGCTCTCCTGTATGTTTTGGTATCCTAGTCCTTCACATGCAAATTTTTTCATGTGGTTAAAAATGAATACTTCTATTTTTGAAAGTAGACAGCAAATTATTTATGTGTCTCGGTCCTTTGGTGTGATCTAGTCAGAGTATTATGTAGTTGTATTACTGCATATGACAATATCTGACCTCTGCTGCGGTATTGAAAGGGAAACAACTATCCTTTCCGGCATTATATTATTTTGAGATCATATCAAATCAATCTGTAATGAGTCAAAGCTCAATAATATATCACGGCACTCCAGTACTCTTTATAGGCTTATTGCACTTGGTGGTTAAACAAGGCAGGACTGTAGAGCTATCTATTGACCGGTACATTAGCATCCGTTACGTCTGCACATATTATAGTCTGTGCATGTCATTTACTCTCTTTCTCAGTAAACTCATTGTGGGAACACAGTGGGACAGTATGTGCACACATTTTCAAAATAGCGTTCTTCCCAATGGGACAGTGGTTGAAACCATTTCAGCACTCCAGCAATGTCATAAATAGCCCACAAAGAAAAATCAAACAGAATCTTTTCGCAAGGCCGTGTGTTTGATCTAAATAAAATCCAGACTGAAAGTAGGTCAGCGCAGAGGGAACTGGTGTGGGCCTGAGAGCACCGTGTCTGCAAAACCCTCCCACCCCCATCTTCCTTACTGCCTCTCTCTCTCTCCCGCTCTGTCTCCCTCCCTTCCTCTGTATCTCATCTAACATCCTATTTTCTTTTTTATTCTGCAATGTTTGACCTTTTGACCTTAATAGCTACGTTTTATTTTCACTTTTCATAATAATTCTATATATAGATTTCCCTTCCTTCCCGTCTGCGCCCTTTTCTCCCCCGACTTGCTCTCTGGGCTCCTTTTTCTCTCACATCCATGCTTTGTGCACTGAAGGTTGAATCCCTGTCTCTGGCCTCCTATGAGAGCAGGATTATGCTGCTGCCATCATCCAAATACAAATACAAATCACACTGCCAAGTTAAACATCCCTTTGGTTTGAAGGTTAGTCCCCTCCAGTGTTCCCTTCTGTGATCTTTGCTGAATTGCCGTCCTGAAAATATCCCCTCCCTGTGGCTATCGTGCTATTGTCAGGCCATTGACTAAATAATAAAGCCCAAGAAAAGAACAGTGCATGACAAGCATAACAGTTATTGTAAGCTAATAGCAGTGGGGGGTCACTAATGAAGCCTGAATGGTCTGGGCTGCTTCTACCACTTTCCAGCAATCAAAATTTTTGTTTTCTACTATGTTGAAAGAGCCATTAGTACTTAAAGGGGGATGATTTAACATTTTGGTGAAGGTGCTAATTTGCTTTTTTCATAAGCTTGCTGGGAAAAATGGTACAGTCATATGTACATGTGAAATATGTGGCTGCACAGTGGCCCCTCAGGGACAGCTAGTCCAAAGGTAACAAAAAACTCTGGTATTTCATTGTTTTGCTTTTTGTGAAATTTGATCATTTCTTGGCTGAAATCAGCACTTTCTTGGAGTTTCTGCTGGTTGCCTGGCAACTGCTTGCAGCGTATAACATCATATTTACTGTATAAGGCAAGACAGTGGTATTGATCTCCTCGTTTAATTCTCAGCAAGAAGGCAACAAAAGCCATTTCTCAAAATGTTGAACTATTCCTTTAACAAAGTAATCCAATGTTTCAGGTTTGACATGATCTCTTTTCTTTTTTTCTCCTGTTTTTTTTTATTTTTTTTATCATACTTGTGTAGATGGAGAGGGCGGTGGAGAGCTATCACCCCCGGTAGGCGCTGGAGTTAACAGCAACAGCTGGCACTTCAGATACGGTGCTGCCCAGGGCTATGGCCCTCCTCAGCCCCTGAAACCTGGAGAAATACCCCCTGAAGCCTTCATCATCCCCGGATCTCCAGCCATCATTTCTATCCGCCACGACGCGGGCCCCGTGGATGACAAAGGTGACTTCATAAGCTTCGGCAAGAAGGAGGAGGCCAAGAAGAAGAAAAAGAAGAAGAAGGACAAGAAGGACAAGAAGGATAAAGGAAAGGATGACGGGGGTGATGACTAGAGGAGAAGAGGCGACTTTGAAACCAGAGCCACCAACAAACTACCATCCTAATTTCAGAGCCAGAAAAATAAGCCAAATGCATATTGTACAACCAAGGGAGCGTCCTTGCACCATACTTGCATAGACATTGTACAGTGGCCAAATCCTCATTAGACCAAGCCTGGCTCCCCACATCACGCGAACTTGCTAAACAAATGCTCTTTATCTAAAGGCTGGACCAAATTAAAGCAGAAAAATAATTTATTGGCTTAGATTAGCCTTTTCTGTGATTTGCTGCCCAACCCCTTCAACCCCCTGCCCCCAGTTTGTATAATATTAAGAATAAAAGCACCCGAAATGGTGTACTATTTGTATCTGACTATTGTCAGCTGAGGCCTGTGTCGGCATCTCTGGCCCCCTTGATTTTGGCTAATCGAAAGCAAAGTGAAAGCCAAACTATGAAAAAAAAAAAAGAAACAGAGGCTTTTGTCTTCAGTCTTATGGAGGCCTTGTAGAAAATCAGAAAATGTGGTCTTTTGTAAAAAAAAAGAAAAAAATGAAAAAGTAACAACAGAATAGCACCTTTAAGAGAATGAGGTGCCTGAGAAAAGAAGCTGGACCACACTCGAATAAAGAGCTCTGTTTCAGTGTAACATAGCACATTTACAGAGGCTGAGGACCTGGACTGGGTTGCACCAACTATGCGCAAGTTTGTTCCCAGGTTAGTTTATAAAACAGTGGCTTCGTCACTGCTAGTTCATTTGCAATTAGCAAGTTACAAAATTGTAGAATGGCTATTTGAGGTGAGGCTGTATCTATTTACAACACTTAGATTAAAGATGAGTACCCAATCAGTAATAGCAATATACTGCTGACATGTGTCACCGACTAGATTGGCGTAAAAATTACAATTGGTAAACAAAATCCATTTTTGACTCTTACAGGGCAGCGCTAGTTTTTGCATGTTTTAGTCCACTTTTTACAAATGACATTTACATCACTGCTAAACATTTTCCAAAGCACACCAATGTGTTTCGGGAATTTTTGACATGCAGGCAGCTATTTTTATTATTTTTTAAAATAGTATAGCACAAAAATGACTTAGCTGAGACTCTTTCACAATTCAAAGGGAACACAGCATCTGGTTTAATTGGTTATATTTTCGTCACATGGTAATGTAACTACTGCATTATCACCATAGTGTAACTTTAACAAACAGGACATATGATCTAAGGGAAGTCTCAGCATGTTAATTTTCATATTTTATGATTCTGCCTGGAAAGAAAAATATTAAAACCCAAATGGGAAAAAAACTCAGCAGTATTATGTAACGTGAAAAAAAAAATGGACAGAAAACATTCAAAATCATTGCTGTGGCCCTTGAAGTTGCAAAATGGTTTGGAGATCCTAAAGAAAAAAAAATGTGCTGTGTGCAGATAAAAAAAAAAAGAAAAAAATCCTGCTTTACTGTTAGTGAGTGCAGTTGTGTGACTTTGTATCATTTGCACCTGCTTTATTGCTTGCTTAATTATTTAGTTGTTACTTAAGGTTGCGTTATAGCAGATTTTCTGTGGTGGTACCTGCTTGTAATTTAGCAATGAATGACTGAATTGGGATTAGTGGCTACTTCGGATATAACTAGGGAACCTACGTGCAGCTGATGCAACCGGCCCCTCACCTTGCTTCTTCTCTTGGAGTATGGCACAGGTCAATGGGGTCCAAATCCCACTGTGTATCAGCACACCCAATCTGACACACAGATTACTACACACACACTCACTATCTCACACATACAAACAAGCAAACACACACACTGTCCCTTCCTTTCCTACAACATACAGTACATACGACCACAAATATACTAAAACTACACATACCCCTATCTGGAAACTCCAAAACTGAAGGCCATGCTCAATATGGGAGTGTATTATATGGCTGGGATGCAGGAACGTTGCTCGACGCTTCATTTCTGTTCACGCCTGATCCCTCTACTTCTGTCTTTGAATGTTAAGTAGTTGTTCTTCAAGCCCTGCACCACTGCCTCGACTGCTTCAGTGCTTGTAGGATTTGCTTGCCCGCTGCCTGTTTCCTCCCTTTTTACTCCTGTTTCCTGAAATCGTCATATTTGGACAGCATCTTTAAAGTCACTCTCTCTTCAACGAACTGTGCAGTTGAAACACTGTAACATATTTGTGCATATTTACACAGAATACACACATGCGCTACACACACACACACACACTACACCACACTTGCATATACATCTTGTGTTAAGTTCAACTTCAACTGGCACTTCAGCCAGAGTGTCTCCTCCAGTTGCTCCTTGTTGACAGCTCTGTCATCTCTCGCATGGGTCGCCGGGATTGTTTTGCGAGGACGCCTGACAGGTTAGCGGAAACTGAGATTACGCCGCGGTGGATATAATGAGACGAGATAGAGCGGCGTGAAGGAAGAGTCAGAAAACAGCAGTCATTGCGGTGTGATGTGTCGAAGAAAAAGAAGCAAAGTCATCCCTCACTTTTGCACAATCAGAGGTTATTCCAGTGTCAGCCATTAGTGAGAATTGATCAGCTTGGGTTGATTGAAACCACTTAGAAATAAAGTGCAAGAGCGGCACTTATGAGTTAATGTAGGTCAAACACACAAATTGTTGCACCGGCGAGAGATGACAAAACACAAAGATCAACATCTAAAGAGACTGATAAATGATACTTTTTTTTTTTTTACTCGCACATACACATCAGTAACAAAGACTGACTGCTGGGAAGTGATGTGATAAAGAAGTTGAGTGGAAGTGTGAACTATACTTGTCCCTGTCGAACCCAAGTTTAGCATGGTAGTGAAAGGGTATTGCGAGCAGTATATGTTGGAACAGCATCAACATGATATCTCACCTCAGTGTTCCTTTGTTTTTTATACCATCGTATTACCGGTCACAGTAGGGGTATATAGGTGCTGCTATCCGGCTCAATCCCTCCCATGCACACGATCCCCTCCCCCTCCCCCCTGCCCCGTTCTTCAGGTGTACTTCTGTGCTGTCAGATCACCAAGTGGCTGTTTGCATGTTATAAGCAAAAGGAAACAGATACTATATAGATACTATATATACATAGATATGTTTTTCCACTGGGAAATGCGTATTGGAATACATATACCTCTAATACACATTCTCAAAGACAATACACATAGAAAAGACCCACAGTCATCCACGCATAAACACATGCATACAGTACACATACAGATACGCTATTGCGAACAGTAATTTGTGGAAAAACCTAAAAGAATCACATTTTTTATCCTGTTGAAAATGAATTTAATCTTCTAGATATACATAATGCTATTGTGTTATGCTATGAAATGCCTTTTTTTCTGTTTTTACCCGTATGATTTTCATAGATACGAAAATCAACCCTTAAACTTGTGTTAAGCTTCAAAATGATGATCAAATGAACACTATTGTGAAATCGAATCATTTACTCACCCTCCATATCTATCCCTTGCCCAGTAGAGAAAAAGGCTGAAAAACAAAACAAAACAAAAAAAAAATCAAAATACGTTAAAAAGGTATAAAAAAAAATAAAGTTGATGTATTCTCTGCTTGTGTATAGTGAATGTTCCTCAGTTGCTGGGTGTGGCAGTGAGTGGCACATACCGGTCGACTGTGACAGTGCAGATCTGTTAATAACTTTTTTGTACACCTGCTCATCATTGTAAAGGTGATAATAGTGATTCTTATGATTTAATCAATCTGGTAATGTGTTTTGTTAATAAGTCACAAATAAAGTTTTTTTCTTATATACCTTAACTGTGTTATGACTTCAATTCAAGTTTACTCTCAGCTCAGAGGGCAGCACATTGGTACGGGATAATGCAGCAAATACATATAATCCTTTAAATGTGCAAAACCGCCACACCATTTATTTGCAAGATGGGTTATAAACATGGTGCCTAGCCTAACTCAGAGTGCACTGGTCTGGTCCACTGCAATAGTAGAAGAGTTGCTGTACAGAGAAAGAGTATGATCATGAGGGTTGAGTCACAATTTAATGACATTTATTAGCACTGCAATCCTACAGTATTATTTTATTATATATTATTTTTTTATATTCCTTTAATTTATGATGTAAACCAACAGGGATCTTTCTGAAACAAATAGTAACACAGGAAATGTATTCGTCATCTGCAAAGCAGCTGAACTGACACTGGAGAGGAAACAAGAATAAAGAAAACCTTGTATCGAGCTGGAGGTGAAGGGTCAGCAGCACATCTGGACATTGACATTAGCTGAGATCCAAGGCTGCCACAGAGGACACTGGTTAACATGGGAACGTAATCTTTTCCTCTACTGGAACAAAGAGTTTTCTGTTTGAGTGTGGTCTAGGAAGGATGCTGTTGACGTCTGTACCACGAGCGCCATCTGTCTGTAGACTGGAGAAACTAGTGATACACACCCCTCTCCCTCCAGTCCACCTCTCCAGCAGTGCTGACACCTATTGATGAAAGTTAATAGTGGCAACTGACCCATATTGTTTATATTCAGTAATTATTGTTTTTATTGTCTGTAAACACAGTACTAATAATGTATAATAATACAGTAATAACCAGAAGATTTTTGTATATTTTGTTTGTTGTATAAGTTTGAGAGGAACAACTTTAAAATTTCTCATTCTACATTTTTCAGCTTTAGAATTACTTTATGCTGAAATTAATCATCCTGAAAACACAGAAACAAAGTGATTATGTACCTTATCGGTCAATGCTGACAAAATTCATGGATGATGTGAAGTAAAGGGAGAGTGAAGGGGCATCTCTGATGTTCATCTGCCCCTTAGTGGCCAGTTTTTAAAATGCAGCTTAAAGTAAACATGACATCTTGCTTATTCATTAAGCTCTTTTACTCCATATTATAGCTGGATGCAGTGCATTTCAGTTTGTCTACAGTATGCTTTAACTGCATCAGCACCACTGCAAATCAGCTGAACATAAAGCCATTCAAATGTGAAGCACTTTGCAGTGAGTTCCTTCAAGGTGTTCCCTACTTAGTCTTCTATTGATATGATTTACACAGAGCTAGTTTAGGAAATTAAATGTCTAGCAAGAACATTCATGAAGAAAAAATGTCAAATTTCAACACACTTTAAAGGAAACTCCTGCAGTTTTTCTCCCGAAAAAGTGATTGTGTGAAAACAGGTGTTTAAAGCCTTTTGTGGCTCCAGAGGGAACCACAAAGCTCATCACAGCTTGAGGCCCCATTAGCATAACGCACCAGAAACTCTGACCAAACTGTGGGTAATGGAGGCAGGAAACATGTCTGGTTCACCTGTATGAAGTTTACAGAGTGGTAACAGGTGTTTTCACGTGGAACATCCCAGGTTTGGAAAAAAACATGCTTCACCTATGCATTATATTTACATGGTACATAAAGCTCCAAGAACATGGTCATAGTGATCAGTGTGCAGGTAATGAACAGCATCCTCATCCTCACTCAGTCAGTCATCTTCTATACCTGCTTGTCCATACTTGGGTCACAGGGGTCTGCTGGAGCCTATCCCAGCTGTCATTGGGCAGGAGGTGGGGTACACCCTGGACAGGTTGCCAGCCTATCGCAGGGTTAACACAAAGACAAACAACCATTCACAATCACACTCTCACCTATGGTCAATTTAGCTTGATCAATTCACCTAACAAGCATGTCTTTGGACTGTGGGAGGAAACCAGAGTACCTGGAGGAAACCCACGCATGCACAAGGAGGACATGCAAACTCCACAGAGAAAGACCCGAGCCAAGATTCGAACCCTAAACCTTCTTGCTGTGAGGCACAAGTGCTAACCACTGCACCACTGTGCCCTTCCTCACTCATTATGAGTCTATTATCATCACTGGTAACTACGACTACACAGCATCAGTTTTCTTAGCTGGAGTCTAAACTCTCAGACTTTAAAAACTGAAACTAAAGAAAAAGGAACTTCATACTAATATTTAAATTCTCCTCCAAAGAAGAACCAAGTATTATGATGAATAAATGCAAACCACACAAAAGTCTTACAGTGACAGTAAAACTGTTTTCACTGTCGGCATTTTCACTGATACAATATTGTGTAATCACCTTGAGGCTATGGGATGATATTCTATTCACAAAGTCAGCCTCGTGCTCCCCAGGGCTGCACTGATGGAATTTGAGTGCAATCTACTGAACGCAGCTCTCTCAGTCAACCCACAGAGACACTTCAATGCAGTAACAGTAAATTTAATTAAATTTGAATTTAAGTACTGTCCGGTCAAGTTTTGTAAACCACCTCAAAACTATTTTCTGTAATGATAAAGCCAGAGGACATATTATGATAATACTGGCATGTCTGTACAGTACTCAGTGGTGAGAAAATGTACAAGTAAAATCCAGAACTGTATGCAAGTGTGTATAATCCAACTGCTGACTTATGACTGAAAAGTGCAGTTATCGTAAATATGTTGCAGGGCTTTGAACCACAAACAGTGTGCGGTTGATTGGAAGTGTATCATAATTTCAGCACATTACATTAATTTTTTTACCGGCATTCACTGATTTTAATGGGTGTAATCATTTAAAATGATTATATTATCTGTGTAGTTCTCTATTCACTTGCAAATGTCTTTTTTTACAGGCAGATTTCCATTTTGAACAGACTGTAAAAAGGGTTCTTTGCTTGGTTCAAATCAGTCTCTTTAATCTGAGACCGACAGACACTCTAATTAAATTGAAGCAGCAGTCTATGAGTTTGATTCATGGTGGTCAAATTGGGATATGTGCACATTAACTCTCACGCTGTGGCCTACACTGCACTGGGTTTGGTGGTAATTTGGCACTTTTCAGACTTACTTCTCTAATCTTTGCTGTGAAAGCAAGAATTCACTATGACAGGGCTCAGTGTTGCATGGCTCACTGTTGGCAGTTGGTACTTTTACTTCTGATTCCTCTAATTAAGACTGACATGATTACTGACAAGTACCTTCTTACTGTAGTTTTTAGAAGGGCTGTTTGTAGTAAGCCCCTTTTTACTGTATACCGGCCCAGAGCTGAAAAAATAAATATATAATTTTTTTTCCTAGGCACTGCAGAAAATTTATTTTACATGGAATACATAAAATGCATATATTAAATAAGTAATACTTAAAAATGTGTAGACCTTATTTGTTTCCTTTAAGATAAATTTGCTTCTTTTTTTTTATCAATGACATTTTTCTGCTTGCTTATAGATTTTTTTACGATAATTTTTACCAGTGGTTGAAAATGTGGAGTATAACTACATGTTTAAAAAAAAAAAGATGTGCAAAAAGTGTTGCATGAAAATTAAGTGTTCATTATGCAAAATAGTCTAATTCAACATCCCTTTGTTGATTAATATGTACATTAGTGTATTGTTATTGGTGCTTCCCTGGAGAAATACAGCCTTAACTTATAATAATATATTACCTCAATCTGCCAAGTAATGAACCATAATTGAATACTTCAATAAATTATCAAGCAAATGCAGTGGTGTGCCACGTTTTGCACCATATATTGTAGGATATATATTACAAAAAATAAACTTCTCCCAATAAAGATAATAATTCCCGACAGGAGTGAAAAAAATCACATTATTATTTCATCATCTATATTTCTAGCGTATCAGTATTGTGTGTTTGCATATTTTAGAGTCTTCACACTAACATATGTTTCACTGTTGTTGTCCTTTCATTTTCCTGCTTTTTAACTTGCATGGTAATTTACACACAGTCCCTACCCCACTGATGCAAGTCACTTCCTCTCTCTCTCTCTCTCTCTCTCTCTCTCTGTCTCTCTCTCTTTCCCTGCTCTCTTTCTCCACCCAGCTGTAGATCAGGATACATGAATGCTGGGAAGGAGGACAGTGGCAGAAAGAGGAGAGAGGGGAGAAAGGGTGAGAGGAAGAGAGAGTGAGAAGAGGAGGTATAAAAAAAACAAAACCTAGCTGGGCAGAGTGTGTGTGTGCAAGGCAGCCTGTACTGTAGCATAGTGCTGTGTTGTGATTATGGAGTGAGCATGGAGCAGCAGGACCAAAACAAGAGTGGATACAATGAGGACACAGCTTGGCTTTGTGCCTGATCAATAAAAGGTAGATTAGTTGTGAATCTGAGCATTAGGGAGGAGGGCTCTTTAAGCAGCATTGCTTTGCAGAGCTTGCCTGCCTGCGGACTCCTCTGAGTTTGAATTCTGCCACCAAGGGATTTGAAAATATGAAGACAAAGTCACTCCAAACACTGAGGACCTATGAGGACATAAAACAGAAAGCGGAAAACTAGCTCCTGACATTTGGAGTCAAGAAAATAAAAAGACGTCTCCCGGCAGGATATTCAGGTATGTATACAAATATACATTAATTAGCAAAAAACTGCTTTTGTTTATTTGTGTTTTTATCGTGATCATGTAAAAAAGTGTTTTTTTTGTTAACTCGGCAAAGAAGAATGTAATGGTGTATTAACAGGGCTGTGCAGTTGTCACTTATGGTTAAACACTGACAACAGACATAGGTCACTTGACTGAGCTCAAGTAACATTAGTTGACAGGACAACCAAAATAATAACAGTCCCCTACAGGTATAGATGACTAAATGTTCTTTCTTGTAATTTAGACGTCCCTGGATGAAGGCTGTTGAGGAGGACGAAGAGGAGTGGAGGGAGCCTTGTCAGACTGTGTTTGCATGAAATTTTTTTGTCATAAATCAACGGGTGCATGCGGCCACACATACACACTGGGCACGATAATGAAATGTCTACTCGTATGCAAAAATCCACACATTATCGCCCTGTTGTTGACTAGTGGAGTGTTGTTGCGTAAATCATTAAAATGACCTCCTGCACACACCAGAAACCTGACACATGTGAATGGACACACACACACAGAAACTGCCCCCTTTGTGAAAGGGTGTTCCAGTTAAATGCACACAACCCTTAATGAAGTCTTTACTGTGGTATCAGTGTATACATCATGGCCTCTTTCCAAGGTGAGCTGAATGTGGAGGACAATAGAGTGAAAGCTGTCTTCTGTGGTAGGTATTAGAATAAGAGAGGAGGGGAGGCAGAGTTCACCACAGGAACTATGTTTTTGAATTTTATTCCACAAATAAATTATTCGTTGTGCTGTCAGACACTGAGGTGGGGATCTGTGCAGCATGTTTGAAATGCTAATATAATATAGGACACTTGTTTTCACAGCAACAGCTTTCCCTGGGTTATCAGGATTAACAGATTGCAATTCCTATTTTTTATTCAGTCACTCTGTCGGGAAAGTTTCAAAGTGACAGCGCCATTCTTCCCGCCTTATCTCAAATCTGCAATTGATTTTGACAGCTCTAGTTATTCCTCATTTCTCCGGTTTTTAAGCACTTCCTTGTCTCACTTCTAGCTGCGTGCATTGTTTCAACTAATCCTGCTTACTCACGGATTTCCTTCACAGCACCATCTCGAATGCCGCTCACTGTAAACTTGTTCCTCTCTTACTTTTAGACGGATGTAATGGCGTGGAAACGGTGCCGCTCTCTCGAGTTGTAAGACTTTTGAGTCAGTGAGACAAGGGATGGGGAGAAGAGCGGCTGACCTGACGACTCCAGTTCCAGTTTTAGGCGTCCCTGCCTTGGTTGGGGTGCGTGGTTGGAAGACAACGGGAGGAGACAGAACCGGAGGAGGCCTGCTGCAGACGTGGGGACTTCAGTGCAGCGTTGGCGTTCAGACGTCCCCGGGGATAAGCAGGCCACCTACCCATCTCACTGATGCTCTGTTAGACAACATTACTCAAACATCCAACAGCTACTACACCAAGGAAACGGAGTACAAAGAGATACTACTGCTAACAAAGAGTGACAAGGAGAAAAAGGCCATTTTAAAACAGAAATGCGGGGAGTCAAAGACCAAGAAAGAAGTGACTTTCAAAGCACTACGAGGTGAGGCCTCCCAGGACGTGACCTGCTGTCAGAGAAACAGTGGTGGGACTTATTGCTTTGCCAGGGCAATCAAGACCAACCCGCACATTGCGGGGAACGCAACCAACGGCAGGCCCAAATTGAAATCTGGTACCCGCTACACCAACGGCAGCGTGGTTGATTCAGAGGCGATCGGTGGAATCAGCGTAGATAACGATGAATCAGAGCCTGTGAGGAGTGCAACCTCTCGTGGCAGAGACCAAACCAGACTGCAAGGTCATTATGCAGATGAGTCCGGGAAGACGCCGGCGTTATCTGCTGCCCGACCTTTCGGCGTGCCACAAAAAATATGCAACCACTGCGGTGGGAGACAGTATGTAACCACTGCAGCTGCTATTTTGGGGGAGAAAAGTCCTGATGCTTGCCTTAGAGAGAAACCGTTAAAGTCAGCGACCCTTTTCCAGGTGCCCCATATTGAAAAAAACCTCAAACCAAGCCAGCAAATCTCTGAGACTGACAAGTGGACACAAATTGCAGTCCACCCGCAAATGCTATATCCTAATGAGGAAGTAAGGTACAGAAAAGCACCACACCCTGCATGCCCAGTGCACTCACGAGGCAATCTGACCACTTTGCCACACACACAGGCTGCCGGCGATGCAGCGTCCATCCAACCTACAGCCATCCTACATGCTAAAACCATCACCGTCACAAAAGCAACTATTGAAACCAGACAGGATGATTTCAGTGTAAAAAGTTTCCCGCAGGACAGTAAGATCCCCCGGACCACGAGTCTCACTTTGACTCCTCAAATGGCCACGGCCACCAAATCAAACAACCCACATTCACACACTTACCCTCGGCTCCTCAAGACAACGCAACACAACACCGCGCAGCGTAATGTGCCTCAAAGTGTGTGTGTATCCGTGCATGCCACACCTGAGAATACTCTGTTGCCACCTTCTCATTTGTATACTGTAGCTGCAGGGCCTGGAAATACTTGCAGTGCCGACACAAACAACACAACCACAACTTTTAATTCTGCAGTGATGTCCACTGAAGGCATAGCTGCTAAAGTTAATACTAATCATGAAACCCTGCATACAGCTCAAATAAACACAGCAGGGAATACAACTGTTAGCCCACAAATGACCCCTAAATGCCCCGCACTGTCGCTGTCAGCCAGTGCGTTAGATCCCATTCATAAATCTGAACCAAGTATTTCAACTGATCCTCATAAACCACAGGAAAATCCGTCCTCAAACACTGACGGCACATCACCAGGTAAAATCTCTTGTAAAGACACTGTATTAAAGTCAAATGGATTCCCTGCTTTTGCTAATCCACCACACACAGCTCCGCCACATCCACTTCTGAGCACCGTTATCCCACACAACACTTTGAATCATAAGGCTAATTCAGAGCAAATTACCTGTAAACACACGTCTGTGGCTGCGCAGATTCACTTAATTCAACCCAACTCCTCAAACTCTGAACCCACGCTTCATGTCTCTGCACCCTCTCTACATGCAGCATCCACAGATAGGTTGCCTACGAGTACAGCTCCCAGCTCCACGCTTAGATGTAACGGCACTCTATACAAAAATATATCCCTCAGGAACACTACGTTCAACTTGAAAAAGTCTGCATCCACAGCTAGCTCGCAGTTGTCTGCGCTGACAGGAAAACAAAATAATGCGTCTGTATCAAGTGCAACTTTGCTTCAATCGGCAGACACAACTCGAGTGCTTAGCTGTAATGAAGCCCCCGACACAAGTAAGCCTCATCACACACAAGCAACAGACATCAGAACTCAAACCGGTAATGAATCTGTTGTCTGCGGCGTTGTTCATAATCAGGAAAACAACTCCAAAACTCCTCAGCTCGCATTATCCGAGCCGCGAAATGTGTCAGGACATCATAACAGAGGCGCTGATGCTGGCACCCACGATCCTAAATCTATTATTCCCACTGAGGAATTGTATTCTGATAGAAACAAATTCAATGGTAATCTAATCAATGAATTAGTTGTGCATCAAAAGTCAAAAGAGCGTAAAAATTCAAATCTATCACAGGTCACCAACCTTCAGAATTACATTTCCCTAATTAAGTCAAACAGCTCTTGTCTGCAGGGTTGCATAAACACAGAACAACAAAGGCTTGCACATTATCAAGGATATACAGAAGCAGAACATGAGGGACACCGTGCGGCATGCCCACCAGTTAAAACAGCCCAGCAGACGGACTCAAATACGGAACAGTTTGCCTTGGGTGTGTCAGCCAGGCATGCAAATATTAAGCCCAAATCCAACGCGGATAAACAGACACATCCCAATTACTCAACACCCTCTGTCACGCCACAAACAAACTGTGAACCCATTATCTCAAACGCACGTGTCAAACCCATCACCGGATCTTCAGTCAACCAAAACTCTGACTTTGATAGACCGTTACCACCACAGGCGCACACAGGTTCCTTCACCTCACCAGCCCCGTCTGACAGTGAGGGAGAGCTCCGTGTGCACACAGGCCCTGAATCTGATTCCATATTGGCCTCATCAACAATGCACTTGGCATCCCGTCCCCGCCTCCAGTCCAGCGAGGAGGCGGAGGCAATCATCAAACCGGATTCAAAGTTTAGTCCCCCTCAGCTGTGCCCAGAGGACACCAGCCTGGCTCACTCCCACCCAGCTGATGCAGCCCTCCTGCTGCCCCCTTCCCCACAGTGCTGCAAATCAGCAGCCCTACAGCAGAGGCTCGAGACTGTGGAGGCCAGCCTGGCAGCCAACAAGGACAGGATCACCACTCTGCTTAACATTATCCATGACCTGGAGATGTGCCACTCTCCCACCAGCAGGTAAGACGACGTGTGTGTCTCTGGGTGTGGGGGGTTATTTTTAGCCGGGAAAACATTGTGCGTAGAATTATTTCATGTTAAATATTTAACCCAAAAAATTTTGAAGAATGAATAGTAAACCTGCAGGGTCAGATATGACTGAATTATTCATATATTGCATTCAGTACAATGCAGGTGCAGCTGCCAGAATGTGGTATAGGGAATTACTTTAAAAGCAGCCCTGCACTGCTGATCTTTTGGCTTTCTACTGACTCATCACTTGCATTTTTTTGGACCCTTTCAGTGGCTTTGAAAGTGGGTTGGCAAACTCGACTGTTTTTCAGTCAGACAACTGATGTGTTTGTTTAATTATATGTATAATTGTTTATCCATGAGTGAAGAAAACACTGCTTACTGAATATTTCTGCATAGAAAACAAAGCTTTTTGGTTGTTTCACCCCGATACAATCTACTTATAAAACTGCAACGTGACAAATTATGGCAGCAAATATTTCTCAGATATTTGGCTCTTGCTTCTATGATACATTGAATAACAAATACACACTCTGTGAAACACCTACATTTATTTTAGTAGATGCAAATTAATTAAACATTTAATGTGATTTGCAGAATTGGCATTACGCTACTTTTCATATCACCATGTCAAACAAGGTCTGATTTGTACAATGTATTGTGATGTTGCATGTTGCCATAATAAGTTTTGAAGGCGGCGGTGTTGTTAGGTTGTTATAAAGGTGTTTTTTTTTGTGGCCGCTGCAAATGTGCTATATGTCAGGGTTCACACTGTGCTGATGTGATGCTGTAACATTGTTACAAGTTTGCAAACAGGTCTGTGATGGCGTGCCTAAGCATGGCAGAAACCTGCTGCAGGCATTTCAATGGGGCACGTCTCAGAGAGATTTATTTAGCCAAATAACTCTGCTGGGACAAAATAACAGGAATTAAAACAGCCCCCTGGCTACGTGTCTCTGTCAATCACTCGCATCCGCTGTGGTGTGCTAATAAGCTGTGACTGCCTCTGAGGTCATGTTTCAGAATAACCAACTCCTAATAACCGACTGATGTCTAACATAATGCGTGTTAGACAGCTTATCAGCGCCAACGGTTGTCTGAGTGAATCTCAGATGCAGAGGGTGGAAAGAATATTTAATTGTAAATCTGAAAGGATGAGAGTGCTGAACGTTGATTTCCATGTGTTTGCTCTAGTCGACGATCCTACAAAACTGGACAGGACCTGAAAAACTGCTCCACCTGCCAGAAGACTGCTTGTATCGTATACAGGTGAGAGGAAATTTCCAATTTTGCCCGCATGCAGTGTTTCATCTGATAAGTGACCAAAGCCGCTCTGATACTGAACCATACTTTTAGAAAATAATGAACAAACACTGCGATATTGCTTTGTGTTGCCCCTTGTGTTGCTTTATGGGATGCCTTTCATTTAATAAAGGCACATAATAAAAACACATTAATATGCATGACGTGCACATGATGAGAACATGTATCAGTTTATTTAAGCGTATAGATTTTTATTTACACTTTTAGACTCACAATCTAATTCGGGGGTGGGCCCATTTACCATCCCAGCTGCCAGTGCTCTGGCAGCTTTTTCACTTCACTCCACTGAAAATTAATGACTTACTTACAGTATGGGCAGCAAACAGCTTCTTGTACAGAACACGCAGGAAGATTACATTTTCCTGTCCGGCTACACCATAAATCTTTTAGAACAACTGTCAGATTTAAGCACTTAACTGAATTTGCACAGTCTGTTCACACAGTAGATTTATGGTGATTGAGATGGACTTTCTGAGTTGTAAGGAGCAGGTGAATTTATCTGAAGTATCATCGTAGAATCTGTGTTCGTATGTCCTCACATGCTAAGTTATCTAAATATAAATAATAATAATAATAATAATAAAGAGATGTATAGTTTAACTGCAGTGTGAATTTTTCATACATTTTTATTCCATACACCTTGGCATTTTTGTTGAGGATGCAGTGTGTTACTTCTCATATTGCAACTGTGGCTTGCACCCATTTGCTGAAATGTTGCATCAGGTGGAAGCAACAGAAAAATAAAAACCTCAACAATTGTCCCAGAAATATTATGTGTAGTAGGAAAGGAGGCTAAGTGAGGCTAAGGAATCTAAAAGTCTTCTCATCATATTTTTTTGAAAAAAAAAAAAAAACAGAAAAGAAAAAAGCCTCATGCTCTGCAAAGCAATACCTAAAACTGTCTTTATCTTGAAATATTCAGAACATTCTCCTTGATCTACTTAGTTTCCAAACCTCTTTTGTATGACAAAAAGATGTTACATAAGTTGATTTGCTGACTGGTGTGTGTAGGCATCTGGTCGTGAAAGGCCAAGTGGAAGATAAGGAAATTCAAACAAGATGTGTATACCTTCACCGAAAAATGAAAAAAAAAAAAAGGTGCCCTGCTGGGAAATGTCTTCCTGCCCGAACCAATCAACCACTTTGAAATCTGACAAGCAGAGAGCTTCCCACACGAGGGGTACCGCACAAAGCAAAGTGAACTGCAGCAGTTTATAGGGATTCCTGGCATAAAAAGGTTTTTTTCTTTAAAGACGAAATGAGCTATGAGCTGGAAATGCCAATCTGAAACATTAAAGCACATTTGCATCTTTAGCGAGAGCTGAGCTCGATGCATCTGGTGTTACTTTAACATCTGGGGAGTTTTAGTGATTTGAGGCTGCATGTCTGTCTGTCCAGTGTGGAGTACGACTTCAGGCAGCAGGAGAGACGCTTCTTGGAGGTTCTGAATCATTCAGCGAGTGGCAACAATGCCTTCTCCATGCACCTGTCCCCGCCCTTAAACTTCAGCCTGCTCAGAAACGTCATGATTAAGAACTTGACGAAGACGAGAGTGAAAAGCAAAAAGCTGTGCAAGACGCTGTTCAAATGGCTGCCGAGGAAAGTTCAGAAGGTATAGACCTGTGTGCTGTTTAATAGCCATTAGCCTGTGTTACAAGTGACCAGCAGAAGCTTTTGTAAAGGATTCTTACTCTTCCCTTTCCTCCTATAGAATGAGATTACTCTGAATTAAGCCCTTACCCAGTAGAGTTCCACTCTCCTGCACACTGACAAAGCTCATAAGCAGGATTTTGTACTGGAATTTGACCCTGATCTTTGTGACCTTCAACTAGTATCACACATAAGAAAGTCTTTATTTCACTTTTCAAAGCTGATGCCATTTTGTTGTTGATATGCCTGCCTAAAATGTGTGGCTGACCACAACCATAGATTTCTATATCTAATTTTATAAATAAGATTCTGTTCTCTTTGCACTGCTCTGATCAATGCTGTTTATCTCCCACTTCAACTGTCCTCTTACCTGCTTCCTCCAAGAATAAATGTTCTGTACACAACTCGCTTTGATTTACAGACTGGCTGTTATTCTTTTGTCCAGAGTGTTGTTTAATTCTGAATGCTCACCAAACATGGTCATTTATGAATGAAATTTTTTTTTACACAGTTAAAACCTACACGCTCTATGCATCTAAACCTTTTCACAACTGCAAACTGGCCACAAGGGTGCAGAAAAGCGAGAAACATTCATTATGCCTTTGCCAATTGTGCTGATGGTCTCCAAATCCCAAAACAATCTGAAGTTCATAAAAGGTTTCTGAGTCAAACAATGACATGACGAAAGGCTGCAATGAAGCATGAGTCACAATCACAATGGTCATGTGCACACGCCCATGAACACACTCATGGACACAGACACATGCATATAGAAAACACTAAACCGCAGCAACACAAAACAAACCCTTGTGGATTGTTTCACAGAGTTATTCATAAATTATCAATGCAAGGGGAACATGAGCCAGAGAATTTTTGGATAAAAGCTTATGAGTAAGGAACTCATACACAGTTTATTCCAACAGAAAGCCAAGCAGAGATTGTGATATTACCTTTTCGGGTAGACGATACTTAATTAAAACTCCTCTAAGAAGAAATATTACCAACTGAAAATAAAATCCTTGCAACAATGGTACAAGAGGGAAATATGGGCTCATAACAACTGTGAAAACCTTGTAGCCTGAGGCAGGCAGCAGGCTATAGTTCTGTCACCAAGGTACAAATAACACAAGTGTTGTTGTTTTTTTTTCATGCAGGCATTCAGAGCTGCAATGGTCAGAGTGATGCATGTGTCTAAATATGCAGATCTATAAAGTTGTAAAATACTTGAATAAGTACTGAACACTATAATATCGTCTAAACAGTAGAACAAGCAGCATACAGTGTTGAGAAAACATGTTTGTCATGCTTGAAGATGCATCCTTTGCCTGGTCACTTCTCTTCTTCAGCAGTAAACAGAGACTCTGCTAATGTGCTGTTTGTTTTTTTTAACTATGCCTCAAAACATAGGCATCACAAGCAAGGGCAGATTTTCCATTTCACTGCTGGAGGGGACAATAAACAGAACAAAATCTCAAGCAATTCCTGAAGAGGACATCAAAAGTGCTGCATAAAGGCAGCTCCTATCCACCACATTTCTACTGTTCACAATCTGCTTCTTCATTCTACCCATGAAACCTGAGACTCTGCAGATAATCCGAACAGTGACGAGTACACAAATACACACAGCGAGCAGTTATTATAGTACCAGGAGAGAAGCAAATATTTGCCTAATTAGATACAGTTTTCTTGAAGAAGCAGATCTCCAATGTTTTGATTCCACTGTGTAAAAATCCCAAACACTATGAAGTCTGATGTCTTTTTGTTTTTTAATTAAGTCTTATTTTCTTCACAAAATTAGGAACAAAATGACATCATCGCAAACTATTTTGGATGCAGTAGGGAAAAATATAACCTAATAACACAGTTAATCTAAAATATTATATTTTAAAAATATTGCTGTTACCATCTATAAAACACTATATTTTACTATGAAAGCCAATATCTTTATTTGATTTACATATCCTGTAAAATATATATACATTTCACATTTGTGTCAAAGCAAACCCTTTGAAAATTGGTCAAGAGATCAACGAGTTATGATGATTTTAGTTCAGGCTCCTGCCTCTATGAGCAGACATGCATTAGGAGAAGCAGCTACCTTGTCCAAAAACTGCACCCGGAAACAAAATGCAGTGTGTGAACATATTTGATTCAAAAACATGGAAAACAGAAAGTCAACACCTTTGGTTTTGCTGGATTATTTATGAAATTGTTTTTTAAAACAAAATGGTCATTCTGAGTCTGTCAAAGTCATATGTTATATAGGATAGACAGGATATTCAAAGAAAGTTATTTATCATGTGCTGTTAGCAATACCAAGAAACATACAGGTATTTCATTAAAATACTTAAGTCTTCATACACAGGATGGCAGTAAATACTACAAACACAAAACCTGCTTCCAGTGATGTCACAGCATCACAGTATCAATAGTTCTGTTGGATGTCTGAAGAAATTGTCAGCTGGTGTACAATGATAATTTGAGATATAATACATATACATTGCACTATAAGAATGTAATAATGTCACATAGTATTTGAACCAACTGAAATTAATTTGTGTTGGTAAAGCAGTGGAAACTGTCACCAGTCTGGCAAAACATATTCGCCTTAGTTGGCCTATTATAGAAGATAGTAGCTTAACTTATGTAGCCCCTAAAGCAACATGAAGAAAAAAGAATTGATGGAGAAAAAAAAAGTGCGCAGGAGATAGTATCTGGTGCACACAGGATAGCATTTGCGGTATACAGAAGAGTGTGTGTAATTAGTTCAATTCTTCAGTTCATGAATGAGCTTGAAAATGACTGAACACCACCATCCACAGGCGTTATGCCACTTTAAGGTGGACAGGGAAATTCAGCCTCTTCTGTAAACCGGAAATGCTAACTGGTGCGCACCAGGTAGTATCTCATGTGCACGTGATAGTATCTCCTCCATCAATTTTTTTTTTCTTCATGTCCCTTTAGCATGAAGCATGAACAACAACAACAAAAAATCAGCACATAAAAGCCAAAGATGTCAAACAACCAAGTACAAAAAAGAAGACAGGAAATTATCAGGAAATTTCACGCTTTTCAGTGGATCGAGGTCATCTTCATTTGTCGTCCAAGAGGAAACTATTTTGTGATCTGGTCGCAAGTGCACTTGTTGCTGCCCTACAATGACTGCAGATACAAACTACAAGTATAACACGAAGAGGATGAAGGAATTTCACATCTGCTCCCATCCCATCATCAAGGTAAGGCTTGCACTGACTGCTTTGCTTACTGTGTGTTGTGTGATGGTCAGTTAGTAGATAGATAAGGGTTGGGCTGGTTTTTAGTGTTTTGTGGTATTAGCAGCATATCTGTTGACTTTGTCCTCCCAGTACAGCACTGACAGAAAAATAATGTAGATGAGAGATCAAGCCAAAATGATCTGTTTTTATTTACTAAAAACTGAAGTCAAACTACATTTTTGTTAAATGATTATATAAATCCTATTATAAAATATTCATGACATTTACATAACCCTTATACAAAACACAATGTGAATCTGTTTTCAAACTTTGGTCACGGTTTTTGTGCAGAGGAGTGCTGGGTGTGTTGAGGCTAATTGTGAAAAGTGGTACTGCTAAATGATGCTGCAGCAACACCAAGTCCCCGAACCAGAGACTAATAGGTCCATAAAGCAGAGCATAAACAGGCCAGACAACATATTACACTGATATTACTATGTGTATCAGACAGTATCTCCCACAGTGAATGAAGCTGCTGTCATCAACGTGAAGATTAAAGTGTTAAATTTTAAAATGGTGAGACGAGTAGTTCTGCAATATTAGTTCCAACCCTCCCTGTGCTTGTAAAACAACCACTATAACTCACAAAGTGGGACAAGGTGGAGAAGAACAATTTACTGTGGCTCGGTTATGTAATCACTGCAACATATTATTGTGTTGCTTCTTCTGAAGTGAAGAGCTGGAGGGAACGATTGGGTAAAATTACCTAATCAATACTCACATGTCTGTTGTACCTCAGGAAATGATTCAGGCGTGGAGCGGTTGTGCTGGTGCGTTTGACAAGTGCCTGCTTTTCTGAAGAGCTGCACAAATAAACTCTTCGAGCAGCTCTTTAAAAATTTATTTTCACTCAGCAAAGTCTTGTCTGTTTCTATTTAACTGCAGGTTTCATCTGTTTAAATCTGCATTCATCACCATGTACTCACAAAGTCTAGAGATTAGTTTAGAAAGTTTCAATGGGTAATTTTCATCAAAAAAATCCATCAGGTATCTTGGCTCAGTATACTGTACATGACACAGTAATTTGGACCAATTTCTGTTTTTATTGTTTGACTCCTTTTGAATATTTCATAGAACAAAAATCAACTTTGGATGAGATCTTTGTGTGGCTGGCTTCAAGCTTTGCAATTTCTCCTAAAAACTCTTAAATATGTGAAACAAATCAGTGTTACAGATGAGTTTTAACTCTTCTTTCATGAGTAAAATGTGATCTTTAACATGAAAAGACTGCAGTTAGATCTACAATACAGTATGTGCAATAAGATGTAGAAATAAAAGTATGCCACTGGTTACATGTTTAGCTCACAGGACAAAGATATTAGCTGTGTCAATCAAGCACTGCTTGGCCTTTTACAGCTGTTACATGACTTAACAAATAAAACCTGCCAGCTGAGTAACTTCAATCTCTATAAAATGACATTGCTGATGTTAACTTTGAATCAAATGACTCAACATAAGGTGAAAGTATAACTAGCGCTGCCAACACCACTGAAATGTAACACCCTTGTCTGCAGCTCTGTGCTCCCCTCAGCCACTTTCAGCTCATTATTTTGGTTCACTGGTCCGTCTGGTTGAGGTCCAACGGCTTTCACCAGCCACTGCATAGAAAAAAAAAGGCCATGGGCAGCTGCCAGCTTATAGACTCAAAGGAGCTGCACTGTACACTGCTGTACCTGTGCATTGAAAAATGGCAGAGGGATGAAGTGATATAAAAGCTGGTAAAGAATGATGAGGGTATAGTGAGTCACAAGTCCCCACCTTGTAAAAACAGGGCTAAATGGTGAATTCATGGACTTATAGGTGGCAAGCATTAGGACTGGGTGTCCTGCAGTGTTAGCTAACAGTGACACTGCAGCAGTCAGAGGCTACAGGTTACACAGGATCAAGGAGAAACCACTGAGGCTGCTACCATGTGAAAAATGGCTGTCACATGACCAACATAAGTGAGACTAGGTGGAAGTGTTAGAAGGTAACACTAAAATTACAGGAGATATCTTTTTGTTGTGTGTTTCCTGTGAACAAATTGCTTCATTGTCTCCTGTTGACTTATTCTTACCACTTCCTGTATCTATTCTTTTCATGACACACTGAGAAGTTGTAAATCTGTTGCAGAGCTACTCTCTTGGAAAAACAAAACAATATCTTAATAGTGTTTTCAGCCATTAAAGACCATTGTTGCGCCATTAGAGGATTAACACTATAGATAGCAGTGTGTCAGTGTGGCCGTCACCTCGGCTCAGAGTGATCTGTTGGATAGGTTACTCTGAAACAATCATGGTTCCCAGAGGATTAAACCTCCTGACTTTGGTGATGCCAGTTGAACAGCGTTACCATGACGAACTGGTTCGACTCTAACTCTGTGTGAACTGAACTCATCCTGCAAACTAACAGTATCCTGGAAAGGCCAGCGATGCTGATTTGCATTTTTTTGCATTTCTCCACCACCGTAAGCTTCATGTGGCACCAATGATTCATGCATGCTTCTAATCCACTATTACATATGCTAATCATTTGACAACGTAGTATAGTACAGAATGTTGCACCAAGGGTAGCAGACATTTTCACTTAAAGGATTCTGCAAAGGAGAGTCCACGTCTTTTGGAAATCTTGGACCAACAGACTGAATATGGTATTTAAGTGATTTTTCACGACATAGTGTAGATTATTTCAGGTTTTAACATCTCATACATGTTTTTATGTTGTGTCCACTCTATGTGAGACAGTTTTGGAGAGGACAATCATTTCCACTGCAATGCTCTTCTCCTCGGGCAGGGCACTGTGCACCGAGAGTTTTTTTTTTCCAGAGTGAAATTTTGTGCAAATTGCCTAGTTATTCTTCTTTCCAGCACAGTGAACTGTGAATTTCTACACTCACGGGATCCTGTAATGAAAATGTTTTTACAAATTTATAACACTAATGATTTGAGTCCAACTGAGCAAGCCTCAATTTTAGGATCTCAGATCAATTTAGTGGTGGTTTGTAATTATTTTCAGTGTCTGTCAGCAATAAAATGAGTGCCAGGCTTTTCTCTGTAAATTAGATGTGACGGCGTCGTCATGATGATGTTTCACACTATGAGATGCACTATAATCTCTGAAGCTAGCTGTGACACCTAGAGTGTTAATTGGTTAATTCCACCTCACCCTGTGGAGAGATAAACCCTCATTAACTTTAATAACAAGAGGGTATTGACCTCTCTCTCTCTTTTTTTGCCATGTTTTGCTTAAAAGATGAAATGAGAGCTGATGTTATATATCAAGGTAAAAAAACTAAGTGACCACTGGGTATATAAAGTTTTTTCTTTAGAAACAACAATCAACCTGATCAACCACAGATGATCTGCTCGCAGTTATTATTTTTTTAAGGATTTAAAATATTACATCTAACAACTTTGTTAGAAAATCTTCAGAATTTGCTGGAATTTGTTTGAAATGTTTGATTTGTAATAGTTTAAAGCTTCACTTCAGTATTCACAGTGTAACAGTTTAACATGTGACAGAAGAATTACCACAAGACACCATCAAAATATTAAGTAATCTACATTGAACATCTCAACATGTATTTATTCAAATGTATATTTATTAGATTTATTTAATTATTTATTTTTTTTAAATAGCATATAACATAAAACACTCATTAGAAAATGCTGTGATTATGTTAAAAGTGAAATAAATAAAGTTTTATTTATTAAATTGCAGCCTCTGTGATTTGCATGTTGGTAGTACTAACAGGATGTAAAATCTTTTGAAAACCTAATTAGTGTCATATGGAAAATTACAGGATGTCAAAATTATAAATACCACTGTTGGACCCTTTTAACAGTAAATAGTGTGGAAACTTAAGTTCAACATGTATGTACGTTGTTTCTCTTGGATTAAACCCACTGTTAATATATGTGCATTATGTACATTTGTTTATTTTGATTTTCTGGTCAGCATTCACCAAATTTTGTTTTTAAAATCTTTTATTTTATTCTTGTTTGTTTATTTGTGGAAACAAAGATGATTATTTGGTAGCCTGAAGGAGGAATGAGGGTTCAAAAGTTTGGAAAGATGTTCTTTGTAGCTTATTTTATGGTATTTGATGTTGTTGTACAGGCCAATATTGGTGCCTTATAATCTATAAAGTTAATAAATTGAACTCTTTTTAGGACCACACCTTGTGGATGAATCAAAGACTTTGTTTTCATCCATGCAGATAACCACAATTAGTGTCAAAATACACTTTTTTAAGGACTCATAGGGGGACCTGCAGTAATTGACAGAAGTACTGAAATGGTCTGATAGAGTTACTCTCAGTTGCATTACTTTGGGGTTACCATAATGTACAGTAATGTGTTCAGTCAAATTTTAAATCAGTTGGTTCCACTTTCACATGTCTCAGGAGCTGCAGACGGTTCAGAGTTAGATGTAGATTTTTGTGTCACCCTAGGCATTTGAAAGTAGGTCACATATAAGGCTAAACCTAACCCAAATTTGGGTTATTTAATAATGCATTACTACTCTAGAGACAGCATCTATTTGTCTCTACTGAGAGGGTAATATGCAATTAAATTATATCAGTGGCAGGCTTGATGCACTGAGACAGCATTATGGCTGTGAAGTCAGCAGGCTTAAATTAGCAAGTGTGAACTCTGACCCTATTATATGTGAACAAACAGCTACTGGACATAAGTCAGAGACGTGGCAAAAATTCACCAGCTATGCCACGTTTCCAGTCCGTCACAACAGGTGATTTATTCCCTTGTCAGTGTTTATTTGTCTGTTTACATCAGCTGGTTTGATTAGTTCGTAGCCTATTTTCTGCTATACCCACCAAATATAAACACCCCTCTGACTCTTCCTTGTTTCTCCTCTATATATGGAAACACTGCTGCCGGTTTGATTCACAGATAGAGCTAATGACTCATTTTGACGTGGAGACTCAGTGGCTGTGCTCCTTGGGGACAATGAGGAGTGGAACAGGGCAGAGAGGGGCAGATTGGGGTTTACTCTCACTCCTCGTCTCAGGGTCGAGTGTCCTCCAGAGGGGCTTTAGAGGAGCAGTAATCCACTGAGATGTGAGAGATTGGTTTCCCCCGGGACGGAGATGTAATATGACAGAGTACAATGGAAAAGGAAGGAGAGAGCACTGGCTGAATTTCCATACAAGAGTCCAGGCAATTCCCTGGGGCTTTTATATGGCCTTAAAAGTGATGTAATTTAGTTTAATAATCCTGCATAACAAACTTGGCAATTTCCACTTTATTCAGTCCGTTCCATTTCCTGCCTCCCCGTCATCATGTTCAACACTGTGTGAGGTCAAATTAGTAAGAATGAAGCAGAGTGTGTGAAACCAGTGTTGTTGGCATCTCACACTTAAGGCAATATTTGTCGTGTGAATTATATAATCACCAGAGACAACCTTGTTTTCCTTAATGAACAAAGAGTACATTGTCACGGACGCCATGTTTGGTTCCTCTAAAATTTTCCTTTCAAAATAAATTGAATGGTAATTAGCAAAACCGTCCACATCCTTTATTTTCCCGAGAGGGTAATTCACTTGGCTGACAAAGATCGGGAAGTTGTACCACACACATACAAACACAGAATATGTTAGCAAATGATTAATACACATCAACGAGACAGATGTCACAGATTAAACCAAATTTGGTTTTCATGTCTGCTTCAGTCAGACCATTGACTTTTGGGTTGCATGAGATGTACTCCATGTTCCCCCCATCCTTTTAATGCATGACTTTGACCTTGTGTCCTAATTTCTTGAAGATAAATGCATAATCTAATTGTAAACAAGAATGACCAACACTTAACTTCATCATTTGTTTATGACTGTTCACAGGATGTCTACAAAGTGTTGTACTCAGCACCCACAGAATGAATCCTAGTTTTCTAACAATTCTCTCACTTTTCACTTTAGTTAAAATATTCACAATATGAACTGGCTCCAAATTTTAGTAGTATTACTTGCATATCCTCAGCGGATTAATCCTAATAACACTGATGATCCCCCAGATTTTTTTTTTTTTTACTGCATGGCTTCACCAACAGCTTGACAGTGTTGGATTTGTGTTAAATGTTTTCACGGCCACTGGATAAATTCCCTTAAAATTTGATTCAGACACATGTCCCTGCTCAGGTTTGTAATGACTGTGGTGATGAAGGGTGTTAAAATGTTGACAATGACAGTTAGTAGCATTGCTGTGTTAAAGAGACAGAGCCACAAGTAGTGAATTTATTATTTCACAGAACAGACATTAGTAATTGCAGTAATTCCAAGTTGCCTTTTCTATATTTTTTGTTATATTTATTTATTTTTTCATCGTAAGAGTGTTCAACATACTTATACAGCAATGCAGTCTGTATTTTGCTCACAAAATTAACAAAAAATATTCTATGATGAGCTTAATTTTAGTTTTATTTTGAGTTTAAAGTCACATGACATGTTTGGGCTGATAAGATGTACAATGCACAATAAGAAATGCTGGTTTATTTTAAAGCAGGACTGAATACATATATATTGGACTAACAAAAAACTGTATTGGGTATTAACAACAACACATAAAATCTATAAAATGTTGGGAAAAAGAAACAATTTTGAGTAAAAACTTGGATAAAACAATGCCAATTTGGATAAAACCAGCAAAACGTTGAGTAAAAATATCATAACATTGGGTGAAATACTTAAAATGTTGTCTAAAAACATTAACATGTTGGCTTAACACATCAATGTCTGGAGCTAAAACAATAAAATGCCGGGTACAAACAGTCCATTCTGTTTGGTTAATCTAAACCCAGCATGTAGTTAGTCCAATATTTACCCAGTCCTGTGTTAAATCAACCCAACACTTTTTTAGTATGTGATATTTTTCAGTATACTTTATTATTTCTTTTAAACTTTAAGTCTTAATTTAATTATATTTTTGTTTCCATTCATACTGGAAATGTAACTTGCCTGATTTAGCTCCTTGTTAGCACCTTATGCTACATCAGCAGCAACCCGGAGAACACTTGACCAGCTAATTAGTGGACCTACAGAAAGTGTTGAAAAGCCTGAAAGTCCAAAATGAAAGCATGTTTTTATACTCGCTGGCTGTATTTTTTTATTTGATTTAGAAGACAGCTTTGATGACAGAAGAAAGCTCGGGTTTGGAAGTACAGCAGCATCAAGCAGGTCAGACCAACGGCCTTGAAACAGTGAGAAAAAGCTTGTTAGTCAAAAACATCACTTCAGGCTCACTCACATCTTGTTAGCACGCCAGTGTGAATGATGATGATTGACAGGCAACGCAGCTGGAAGATCGTTTTTAATTCCTCTTATTGGTTTGGAGGAATCATAATCTGTGTCCAGAACAATTGTAACAGAGACCTGTCGTCTAAAGTGTGCATATAAATGGCATCATTACCGCTGTGTAACATACACCATACATACAAACAGGCATCCATCCCTCCTCTAAACTCACTTATCCAGTCAGGTGGTGAGGGGGAGGTGGGGTCCACCCTGAACAGATCTGCAGTCTATTGTAGGCATAAAAACATTTTGCACATATGAGGGAGGGAGCAGAGGGAGATGGGAGTTGTAATGAATCAAAATAGTTATATTAACTTCAATTAAAACTTGGAGTAAGTGGCTTCATATACTTTCATATGTTGAATGCTTTAACATCATATCTCCACCATATCTATACTCCAAATATCTAATATGAGACTGTAAAAATACTGCATTAGGATCTGTAGGTATTACTAACACAGTAGGAAAAGCAGATGAATAGCCTCAGTGAGTGGTATTGTTGCTGTAACAATACCACCTGTGATATGTTTTATTCCTGGTGTGTATGTACGATTTTAGTGTTGTCAAGAGCAAATTTTACCTGTTTAATACACTAAAGATTAATTTAACCAATAACAGTACATCATATACTCATGTATATTTGTTATTTATGTGAATACTGCGTGTTTTATATGTAAAATTATAAAGCAACTAAGCAGCTGTCCAATAAACAACCCCAACCAAGTCCAAATCTTAACCTTCCCTCTTTCTTTAAATAAATAAATAATTTACTTTAAAACCTTAAATATATTTAATTAGTATAAAAAAGGTTTTATTAGTACAAATAATTTTATTGTGTTTGAATTAGTTTTATGGTTAAAAACAGCAGTAGAGCAGTACAAAGAGGAGGTTAAAACATGTAATTAATAAGAATAGCAATGAGATTAAAATCATTTTTAAAAGAATTTGTTAAATTCATTAAGTTTATTCTGATTCTGATTCATTGGAATAAAA
>OOFC01051523.1:5968-22939 GCA_900323345.1 Pseudochromis fuscus
GGCGGCATTATGCTCTACAGACATGAGGAAGTAAGAACAGGGAGATTTGGGGAGGAAGAGGAGTGGAAAGAAGAAAGAGATAACAGACGTCTGCTTTGCTGTGCAGATTTAAGGGGATGGGTGTGCGTGTGTGTGTGTGTGTGTGTAGGGTGTGTGTGTGTGTGTGTTGGACACCAGCCAAACGTGCTTAGTGTTGCCTTCCATTACTGTCAGGGCAGTGGATTAGCCTTATGTGAGCGGTGTTCATTCTCGAGGCGGCGAGGAGTCGAGCCAGGACGCTCAATCATGTGCTGACCAAGATGTTGTCACTCTCAGCTGTGTGTGTGTGTGTGTGTGTGTGTGTGTGTGTGTGTGGACACTGACATAGATATACCACCCACTACAGTCTGTACATGCACAACACATGTAAAAAATACTGTAGTACTACACCCGGCTGTGCCTGGTGCTAAATACCGATGCAGCCTTCTGCTCCTGGCATCAGTCCTCAGTTAAAATTCTCCACATATAGAAATATTATCTTCCCACATATTATAAAACACACACACCGCTCAGTATGAGAGTGTATGATCCTGCAGGATCGACAGGAGCGGGGCTGACCCCTCGTCATCTGGCGACGTGAGGCGGCGAACCCTCAGAAAGGCAGCCTGCTCAGAACAGCTTGACCGAGCATTTGTTGTTGTAGTGCCTTGGTGCCAAGGCATCTTCACAGCAAAGCAGACAATACATTTCCATTAAGAGCTGTTGTGTTGTGGAGCGGGTGTTTCTAATGCTCCCTGCACATGCACAGGCAGCACAATCACCACCCCAGATGGCACATGTTGTGTTGTAGCATCGTACACACAGACAGAGCTGAGGCATCTTCCAGCAGCACGTAAACAACAGCAAGCAGCATCAGGACTCAACCTCTGATGGAAACACAGGGAAGAAAAAAATGCACTTGACCTTCAATTTATCTTCCACATGGTTAAACTAAGAATCTGCAGCTCAGAGGATAAATCTGATGAAATGTGTGCGTGTCTGTTATTTTCCTCCAAAAAGACCAACATGGTACATTTTGAGGATTGTCAAAAACAACTCATATGAATCATGTGATGTCATGTGAGCGTCTGTGATGAGTCCCTCCCTGCAGCAGCTGTTCAGGCCCATGACTGACTCCACAAATCTCCACAAATTTAATATCTGCAGAAAAATATTGCTCTGTTAAATTCATGAATACAAATTACCTGATTTATTTGACAGAATGAAAATATAAAAAACAAACTAACATTTTATTGACATATATCCAGTGATGCTATAAAAGTAAATCATCTCTTGGTGATTTTTAAATGCCTTTCATATGTTGCCCCTGATTATAATAAACACAGAAGAGCTTTTGAAAGAAGTGTGTGCTGCTGGTTTATAATAATGTAATAAAATAATGTTTGTGTTTTCCCAGGTGCAGTTTAAAAGTTTGTTATGATCACTTTGAGCTTGGATTTTATCTGATTCTCTGAGTTTAAGAGCAAATTGTTTCGCATCCCCTCACCAGTGGGTAGTACAGGAAGAGGTTATGTTACAGTCCAGTAGAGGAAAATAAACTCTGACTAGTCTTTGTATTTTCCAGATTTCATACTACAGATCGTCAGTGTTACACATTCAATCCCAGATATTTTCCAATTAATGTCATTATCTGTGTGACTGGAGGAGGTTGTTTGCAGATGTTATGGGCCCCGGTTGTTATGGCGACTGCATCAACAAAAAGAATGATATGTGAAATATGTATGTAGAGTATGAGACAGGAAACACGCACGTACTCTTATCTTTCACCAGTTTACGTATATCAATTCCATCTGAAACTCATTGATAACACACGTCAATGTTTTACATGTCCAGAACAACCAATTACATTGACAATACTAACAGCATTCAGTGTTTACAGAGACACTCATCAAGTTACACCAGGAGTCATAAAATCTACAGGAATTTGTCTACATATGAAATAACTGCCAAATTTGTTAGTCACAACTCTCTCACACACATTTCAGGCGCAAGCTAACTACCGCGAGACTTCCATGACGGCTCTATTCGGCTCTGCCGCTGCTACCATCCTCAGCAAAACCCACATTAAAAGTTACACAACTAATGAAAACTTAGCGACCGAGCAACTCAGAAGCAACACAAAGCTTAAAGCTTTCATTCACGGTTTCAACTGGGCACTAACCTGTGAAATGTAGAGTATGAGACAGGAAAGATGTGAGCACTCTTTTTTAATACAGTTTAACAGCACATGTTAAAATAAGATACAAAAACAACAGAAGAAAAAGAAATGGAAAAAAAAACCCACAAAAGACAAAAAAAACAAAAAAGAAAAACTAATAATAGAGCTAGGGGAACAATGGAGGTACATGACATTACAATATGAAACATTTACAAAATGAGTTGATAGTTTGAGTTGCTTTATTGTTAGTGACATGTTTTATAGTGTTGATGTATTGTTTAAGTTCATTTTCAAAGTGGTGTCCATTAGGTTTTGTTTGTGAAAATTTGTTTTTGTCGATATGGTATTTGGCAAATGAAATGATTGTTTGCACCAAGCAGGAAAGGTCTTTGGGGATGTTTGGGTTTTCAAAATAAAACATAATGTCGCTCTCCTGGAGGCTGATCATGTGACCTGTTTTTGCGTGAATTAACTGTTGTACATGGGACCATAAGTTTTGAGTGTGGGTGCATTGATAAAAGAGGTGACTGATGGTTTCCGGTTCAGATTTACAAAATTCACAGTTATAATCTAAATCCAGTTTGAGACGCGAGTGCTCAGCAGGAAGTTAGTCCACACTGTGCAACTGGGGCACTGGAAACACAGCGCCGAAGGTTCCCCTCCTCTACAATATGGTTTACACAGGACTACTTTTTCTTTTAAAGTACACACTAATTATTATGACAATATCAAGTAACGTCAAAACAGTTGCTGATGAAACAATATCAAATGTGGTTACCTCTTTTCTTTTGAGAGAAAATACCAATTTGAATTTCTTTGTGCTGAGTAGGTCCTTTGTTGTGTGTACATACGAATAAAATTAGTCAATTCTAGTGACTAAATGCTAATATCAGCATGCTACACAATAAAAATGAATATAAATGTTGCTATTCTAATGATATTTGCTCATAAACCAAAGTAACAGATGAATAGAAACCTCATGTGAAGTGAATGAGATCATCAGAGGTCCTCAGAGGAGCAGGAACATTTGGACAATATTTCATACATTAAACCTCATGTTTACATCAAATATGGATCAGTCTGAGTTCTTACAGCTGCTGGACTTTCTCTTGTTTCACATCCTTCAGTAAAGATTTGCTACTTTGACTTGGTTTGAGAAAATAAGACATTTTTCCGCTGTTTTCTGACCTTTCGTAAAATAAAACTCGCTCTTGTTAGTTTGAAAGCGTCTTTGCTGGCAGCTGCTGCTCTGTTAAATGGCTCAAGTCTTACTGGAAGAGGCATCAGAGGGACTCAGAGACCTGATGAAACCTCTTGGCAGCTCGCTGTCCTGCTGAACCTGCTGACGTCACGCCACCTCCAGGGCTCGTGACTGAAAGAGTTTGTGACAAAGATGAACAAAGAAGAAGAATGTGGTCGGAAACAAAAGGAGTGAATGAAAAGAAAGAAAAGTGAGAGCAGGAGGAGGAGGAGGAGGAGGAGGGGTGCAGAGAGTGTGCTGGTTCATGTGAGTCCAAACTGCTTGTCTATTTATGAATGAGAGCATCACAGTGAGGATGCAACACTGGGATTTACACTCAGAGGTATTCAGTGTGGAGATGTCCTATTTAGGAAAGAGTCAAGTCTCATCGTTGCAGTGAAGTGTCACTAAAGGCTGATCAGTCTGCAATTTAGCAAAATGTGTTCAGAGGAGTGTTGTATGACGAGGGCTGTTATCTGATCAGCTGACTCCATCATGTTTGTGTGATCTGCGGCTAAGCTCTTAACTAGATTTGAAGTGAAAACGTCATTTTTGCTGGGATGAAATGCACACACACACACACACACACACACACACACACAAAAAGCGTGGTGTCTGAGTCTATTTCTGGACGTGTGACGTGTGGCGGTTTGATGTCGTGGTCGTGTTGATGCGAGACAGCAGGAATCTGTTGATTTGTAACGGCGTGTTCACATACGAGGACCTGGATTGACCCCTGCTGGTTTCCACAGAGCTGCAGAGCCGGAGGATGAGGGAACATCCTGATACAAATATCGTTTATCTGTTGGTGACATTGCACATTTCTGTATCGGCTGTACATAGATAGCTCTGCTCTGTGGTATCAGTTTATTATTATTATTATTATTATTTTAATTGTGGTGTTTTTCATGTTGGTGCATGAGGAGCTGCTGGAAGTCAGAGATCTGCAGAATGAACTCAACCAATGAGCAGAGAGTGAACTTCAGTGTTGATTCTCAGTGGGATTAGTAGACAAGAAAATATAATAAATAACTTTATTCCCAACAGAGTCAAAGTTAATATCACACAAGCTTTTAAAAAGATGATGAGGGGATGCTGCAGGGATGCTCTGCACTGAGATCTGGTGGACCACTGGAGAAGATGCTCGCTACATAACTGGATTTTCATTGCGCCACCTCTCTGCCCCAAAATCCCCAAAATAAAACTTAAATCAAAGCACAAAATATTGCTGCTAATTGTAGTTTGAATCAACATTTAATTTACCTTCCAGGTCTCAGGGAAAACTATACGCACACAAACTGATGAGCTGCCTCATGTGATGTCACTTAAGTCAACATCTCCTGAGAATAATTTATCATTAAGGAGACATTAGGCTGTGAGGAGGGGAGGGGTTAGGGGCGTGGTTAGTTAGATTGACAGCTCTGGTGTCCAATGAGATTAGACTTGACAAACATTCAAGTACTTCAGAGTCCGACTTGCAGGTACATTCTCACCAAGTACACAAGTACAGGTTTGCGTACTTTGAATTGAGAAACGGTCCTGGTTTCTAAATGTGAGTCGACAAACCATCAGGTGACATCACGTTAGCCTTAGGGGTCTCAAACTCATGCCACAGAGGGCCGAGACCCTGCAAGTTTTCTTTCCAACCGGCTCCCCAGCAGCTGATCTCACTGATTAGCTCCTTCCCTCAAACTGAAGGAGGTGTTGATCATTACAATCACCTGCTTCAGTGACTGACTGGAAAGAAAACCTGCAGTGTCTCGACCCTCCATGGCATGAGTTTGAGACCCGGGCAACAGTCTGTGGATAGACATAGATCTTAATTATTTCTTTTTTTCTAACTGTCCAAAATGTTGTAGGATGACAACGCTCTTTTATCTTTGACATTAAAAGTTTCCTCCCCAATCAGCTGTAAATCGTCTCGACAGTGCTGACCTTTGAGGCAACATAACAGTCCAAAATATGTTCCTTTGAATTACATGTGTTGCTGTCTCAAAAGGGCAAAAGCTCCTTGTGATTAGCTTTAAAAACCTACAGAGGAGTATTTTTTGTTAGTATAATGTTGTCTTATAAAGCAAACCGAGATCATTTAGAGCTAATGATAAAAACCGTGTCTCAATTCCTCATCAACTAACAATGAAATATTGTTGACATTGTTGCTATCATGGCAACAGAAATGAATTAGATTAAACTTAAGAAAATGAAACACTTCAACATTTAAAATTGTCACTTTTGATTTTTCACATGTGAGAGCTGAGGCTGAATGTCTTTGCAAAGAAAACAGTCACACTCACTTCTTCCTGAATCCATCAACCTCTTCCCTTAATCAGATGTTCCCATGATGCCGCTCTCTGATGACCTCATCATGTCCATGTGTCAGCAGGGATTCAGATGATGTCATCGTCCCAGGACTGGGAGATGTAATTTACCACATGTTTTTTGTGTGTGTGTGCTGGCTGTTTAAAAGCTTTAATTTCCAAACACATCCATCTCCAGTTTAATTATTCAGAAACACGGTGTTTTGGCTCCAGTGTTCAGCCAATTAATCTGACATTAATGAAGCTTAATCACTTTTGTTTCCTTCATGCTGATTTTGACATCATCAGTGGTGGGAGTAACAGAGGAGCTAATGATGTGAACAGGGACGATGATGATGATGATGATGCTGATGATGCTGAGGAGATGCTAATGATCAGTCATGGAAGAGGGAGGCAGATGTAACATGTTGTTGGACACTAAACTTCTCAGCTTAGTTAAATATTAGGAATGAAGTGGTTGTTATGGAGGTATGAACAGGCCTAAACAGCTGCAGGATCTATATTTTTATAGATCTATATTTTTATAGATCCTGATCCACCAGCAAGTGATGAAATGAATGAAGTTGGCACACAAGCCTTTCAAGCAGCGAGTTCAAGAGACAGACAGAAACGGTAGCTGTTAGCTAGTATACGTCAACATTGCAAAGTAAAGCAGCTTGTTGTCATTTAAATTTACCAAGAAACGCTCCAAGGAGCAGGAGGAGGAAACTCCTGCCATTTAACACCAAGCGTCTCTTCAGTCATACAGAGTGACTAGCATAAATTAATTTACCATAATTCCTCGGCCATTTGAGCTAGCGACATAATTCCAGCTGATTCTGAAAGCTGACGACTGGAGCGTTTCGTATATATATTGTGTACATTAAGGCAGTAATGCAGGGGAATGGAGTCATGCCGTACAGTGTTCTGTACTTGTTATATCATAGTAGTGTATGGAAGCTAAACTTGTCGGTTTTCAGAATCAGCTGGAATCACATCGCTAGCGTAAATGGTTGAGGAATTACGGTAAACTGATTGACACATGTCACTTTCTGTCACCGGCTAAATGTTCAGTGTAAAGGCTTAAGTAACAGTAGGAGTAATGAGTTACTGTCTAGCTCGGCCGCCCTCCCATACCCCTTTTCCACCAAACAGGTTCCAGTGCCCGTTTGGGACCAGTTCCTGAATTGGCTCCAGTTTGTTGTGTTTCCACCGCCGCGAGAACCGGCCCCAGCTGCTAAAACAAGGGCCACCTCTGGCTCCACTTCTTTGCTGGGCCAGATTTAGCACTGATTAAGCAGCGACTACACCAGGAGCTGGTGGAGCAACGGTAGAAGAGTAGAGTAATGAAAATAAGGTTTTGTCTCTGGATCTCAGTGTAGACTGTAAAACCAGGGACAGCACTTGTATGGACACGATAACTCCTCCATTTAAACATTGTTACAGTGAGGGTGCTGCTCCGTCATATGTGACCAGTACGGACAGCAATGCAACACTGCTTTGTTAACTCAATCATGTTGTAACTAGAATATCCACTGAAATAAATATTTTTTTCATGGACTGATAGTAGCAGGGTAACAGAAGTTTGTTAACAGCAGCTAGTTGTTGTGAACCGGCTACCTATGCAGTGATGTACTGATGTTTTACGTGACGTGGCCCCAACTTGGCTCCTTGCCAGTGTGAAAAGCAAACCGGTTCATAGGAGAAACGGGATCTGAACCAACTAACCACCAGGACTAGCACCAGCCCGGGACTAGCACCCGTTCTTGTTTGGTGGAAAAGGGGGACCATAGGTAAATCAGGCTTACTGCCAAGGTGTATTTGTCCACTTCAGCACTGAGCTGAGGACAGCAACCCAAGAACCACACAGTAGACTACTACCGAGTCACTGTCCTCAGAAAACCACTGAAACACAGATGAAGGGGAAACTGTTTTGTTATTTTTTTTCTTATTTTAACTGGCCCATCCTGGCGCCGCTAATGCTGTTTTATTCCCGCTCATTGCCATACAGCAGAATAAAGTTAGTGAGTCAGTGATCAGCATCATGGAGTATTTAGCTGCTAACGAGCCAGACGCTTCCCTCAGGAGAAACCAACATCGGAGCTGAGAGAGAAGTGGATTCACCAGAACAAACTGCTAAAAACAAAACAGAATAGTTGTTAATTTGTCATCTGTACAGATACAGGACAGTGAAAGCACATTTTACATTTTTGCTCTGTGCATCGCTCTTCAAGTCAGCTTTGTACTAGAAACAATGTGGCTTGAAAAGAACCGTATAAATGATAAAAATACGCATAAAAAACTGAAAATACACATAAAATATAAAAGACAGAAAACAGAACAAAACATTAGAAAATTACACACTTCTTGAAATGCAGAGACATATTTCACTGTATGAAATATAAAAAATAAATAAACATGTATGAATATTTTATATTCTGGAAAAAGAAGATTAATAAATATATATGTGAAAAATAAATATGTATGAGACTCTGGGGAAAAATCTAGAGAAAAATATTGCACAGACTATTGTTGTGCTGTAAAAACTTATTGCACTGTATTTTTTGTGGATTGAGCTGTTTCTATAGAGAGTGGATAATATTATCCTCAGGGTAAGTCACAGAGAATGTAAAATATGTCTGTTATATAGTATCTGCATGTTCAGATTGGACAATGACCTGTTCTGTTGGAGACGTCCAAATCTGTGAGTTAAACTATAAAATAACAACCAAAAAAATAAAAACATCTGATAGACTAGAAAGCACTCAGAGAGCACAAACCTCCTCCAGTGCATAACCCTGCTGTGCTGATGCTATAGACTGAACACTGTTGCCCTCTTGTGGTGAAATAGCAACACTCTTGTTCAATGGATTTTCTGGGATTTTTTTAAAGACTGGATCTCATCCTTTGATCTTACCCAGAACTTTAAACCATTAGTTCCTTGTGAGATCTCTTCAGTAGTTTTTCTTGCTGCCAAACAAACCAAGAAACTAACTAACTAACTAACTAACTAACTAGCTAATGTAGCAGACATATTCCTTGTTTGAGGTAAAAACACAGAACTTTAAACACTCACATATTTCTATACAAGCCTTGAAGCCCAGTCCTTTTGCACCAGATCTTTCATATATTTGCTCACACTGCATATTTTTATGTCCCATCCATTAAGATCTGTCAGTAAGAAGATGGGTGCAGGGAACTTTTAAAGTCTTCCTTTGACATAAATATGTTTCCCTGCACAGTGTGTATTGATATGAAGCAAAGAAAGAAACCGTCACTTTATCATTCCCACAGACACTGTATTGATATTTTTTCTCCCTCTGAGTTATATATAGGGAGATTATATGGAGAAAATCCCACTTGAGAACAAAGAGGTTATCTCTGGTGTGTAGATCCTACTTTTTCTTTTATCCTGACAGAACCTGCTTCCCTCCTCCTCCTCCTCCTCCTGTTATATCCTCTGTTCATTATTCATGAGCTCATTGCTGTCTGTGTGTCTCCTCTGAAGTTAATCATATTCTGATTGTGAACTATCACAGCACAAAGATACGCTTTGGAAATTCTTCAGGAGGATTTTTACAGTAAAGATGAACATGCTTGCAGAAATACAAAAATCACCCTGTGGTTTACTGATGCTACTGTATGGGCTGCTCCTTATATGGACATATTACTAATAATCATGAACTCAGTATGATGAAGTAATTCAATCCAGATCAGTATAAAGAGCTTGAAATAAGCTTCAAAGTGACACCAGAGTCAGCTTTGTAGTTTCTATACTTTTAGATATGGGGGTTTAAATTTGTGAGGTATCACTAATTAGCTTGAAGTTCGTTAGCGTGTGTCTTGCTAATTAAGAGTCTTAGCGAAAAAATGTTTCCAGTTCTGGCCATTACTCATGGGTCTCAATTATTTCCCAAAATTTGAAAAAAATCGGAGAGGTCACTGAAATTCTTGGTTGATTTAAAAATGAATAACTAACATAAAAAAGTAGAGGAAAGAAAATCAAATATTAAAAAGACACATTTGTCATATCTACACAAAGTTGCTCCCGGCTCCAAAAAGGTCACGAACTCTTCTCCTCCATCTGAAAATCAGTTCATCATTAAGGAGATATTAGGCTTCAGAAAGAGAGGGCGTGGTTAGTTTGATTGACAGCTCTGGTGTCCAGTGATTTATTTACTGGTGGTTTGGAGACTCATTCACTGGGGAACTCCAGTCTCACACACTGGACAATGACCTCAGGTTCAAGGGTCAGACCCGCCTCCTCACTCCTCCCTTCATTACCAAATATGGTCACTTCTGGCTCCAAACAACCAACATGGCGACAAAATGCGACTTCACAAACCAAACCATCAGATGACATCATCCATCTTTACATACAGTCTATGTTTTCTACGTAGCTTTTTTGTCTTTGTGTTTAACAGTATGAAACCAGCCAGATGTTCCCAGAGTTCAGGTGTGTTAACAAGGTTTTAGCAGAAGGATGAAGACAGCTGCAGTTTGTTCATGTTGCTCTGTTCTCATTCAGGAGCTCTTCACCGGCTCAGCTGTAAATCCATGTTGATGTTTTTAGGTTAGAGGCCCTAAGAATACAGCTCTGCACTGATGGCACACTCACATGATCCCTGGTTTATATCACTGGAGAGTGTTGGTGCACAGGAAAGAAACCGGCTTATTTTAAAAGAATACATTTTCAATGAGATTAAGGCCTGAGCTGAATCGACACTCACTGTGGAGGTGTTAACAAGCAGATGTTTAGCAGGTATGTTCATCATCTTTACCAACAGATGAGCTAATTAGCACTAAACACCAAGGAAAAACAAGTGACATTTATGAAAAGCTTGCTGTATATGTGTCATAGTTAGCCAAGAGGCAGGTTTTCATCATGTGGTCCCTGGACAGATGTTTCACTGTTACCCTGAAAACATTTGTTGTCATTTATTAGCGTGCAGGATAAAAGCTATCAGACACTAATTAAAACAGGAAATGCAGAGATTTATAGTAAAAGACACATGAAACAATAATGTGAGAGCTGAATATGAATACAAATCTGCACCATATTGTACTGCAGTGCATGCAAAGCAGAAGCACAGATATAAAAAAGCTTGTACATTATAGAAAATAAATCCACAGACACAATAAGCTGCATGCAGATGCACACGAGCAGACTGATAGTATTCAGATTATAGTGGAACAGCACGGACATGTCATTAGTTTCGCACTTTAGTCCTTTCACAATGAAACTTCATGATTGAAAAGTCATGAAATATCATTAGATTTCATCATTTCATTATTGATCATCATATACTTTTTTGGGGGGCGGCAGTGGCTCAGTGGGTTAGGAGCTGGAAGGTTGCCGGTTAAATTCCCAGCCCGGACAAAATACAGAGTGTGGACTGGTGGCTGGAGAGGGGCTGGTCCACCTCCAGGGCACTGGCGAGACATCCTTGAGCAAGGCATTGACCCCTTCCCCCCCAATTGCTCCGCCCTCACTTTATGCCCTTTCTATATGCATGTTACGGGGCCCCTGTGTGTGGATTGTTTAGGGTTTGCAGGGTGTTTGTAGGGTGTGCATGACATTTCATTGTGTGTGTTTGTACTTCTTCTTCTTCTTCTTCTTCTTCTTCTTCTTCTAATTAATTACCTGCTTTTTCAAAAATCCCATTTCTGGAGTGATGTGTCCTGTGTATTTGATCATTAATGAGCAGATGACTAACAACAGATAAAACATGTTGCACACACTGGATCTCCCATCAGAATTAACAGCATTTAGATGATTTACTCATCTTTAAGTTCACATGTATGAACTCGTCTCTTCCTCCCACTCAGCTGTTACTCATCCTCACAGACCAGTGAGGGACTGTTTCTACAACTGAATACAACAGAAATCCTTTATTATCATTGTACAACAGGTATACAACAAAATTGGAAACTTTGCTCCATTTGGTGCATTGATAGCAGGTAATAAAATACTTTGAAAGTAGAAATAAAAAGAATAAATTAACATCAATTGGCTAAAAAAAAGAAACACTAATTTACAGTATTAAGTGTATTGCACCATAAAATGCACAAACATAAGTAAATTGAGTAAATTGCAAAATAAGTGAGAAAATGATTCACATATTGCACATTAAAGGTAACGATGCACATGTAGGAATTCAAGTGACAGAAACTCAAGTCATAAAAATTGACATCTATGTATTTCTCTCCTCTGCCTTCATCTTCCTCTGTTCAGTCTCTGTCTGTATTTCTCATCTCAGACCTAACATCAGTAAATCTGTGAACAAGGGATGAATCAAAAACAAAATAAGGAGGAATGAAACAAAGACAGAAAAAAAAAGGGAAATATCTCTGTAAAAACAAGCCATCAGTGGTGGAGCAGGAACAAGAGACAAAGAATAATGAGAA
Organism: Pseudochromis fuscus; assembly: GCA_900323345.1. Lineage (NCBI taxonomy): Eukaryota > Metazoa > Chordata > Actinopteri > Pseudochromidae > Pseudochromis > Pseudochromis fuscus. The sequence goes on from OOFC01051523.1 coordinate 18,111, forward strand.
TAATAAAGATTAAGGAGGAGGAGGAGGAAACAGTTTGTTTTGTACAGAGGGAAGTATTAAAGCAGACTTTAATTAGATTGAAGAGCACGATATTAGTAACATTATTCAAAAATAATGAGAGCTGCAAATTTCTTCTACAGTTCTGCTAGGACCAACAAAACAAATCTTCTGTGTTATATGTGTGTATATTATGTAAATATTCAGAGATATAATAGATCCTTAATCCACCCTCTAAATCTGAGGGTGGTGGTAATGAACACAAAAGGTGTTTATCAACCACCCGTAAACCTAAAAGAAGAATTTTAGCCCTGCAGTTCCTCACCTGTCCTCTAGTGATCCACTGCTGAGCTCCCAGCTGCCCCACATTCAGCCGTCAGGCCCGAACTGGACTGGATATACTTTGTAATTCAGATGTGTTTTTTAAGATCTACTCACTCCTGACCTCTCCTGTCTGCACATTACATCGACTTTTAAAACTAGCTAGCATGCTATGCTAACAGCTATGCTAGCAAGGGCTTGTCTGTTGCATGTTTAACTGATCACTGCTGCAAAAGAGGGTGTGGAAATCAGAGTGTTTGTAGAAAGGACACAGATAACATGATGTCAGAAGCCAGGAGTTTGGTATTTGAACGTGGCCATGCTGGAGCCAGAAGTGACCATATTTGGAAATGAAGGGAGGACTGAGGAGGCGGGTCTGATCCTTGAAGCCGAGGAAACTGTCTAATCTGTGTGAGACAGGAGTTCAGAGCTGATCTCATTGGAGACCAGACCTGTCAATCAACTATCCCCTAACTCCTCCCCTTTCTCTCAGCCTAATATCTCCTTAATGATGAAGGATTTATAGATAAAGAAGAAGAGTCGACTTTAACTAATGACATCAATATGACTTGTGGAATAAATGTATTGACATGAGCTCATTGCCACCTACCTACTGAAGTCAACAGTGTGTGATCCTAAAACCAACATTAAAGATGCTAACACTCCTCACTGTTGTGCTGTTTTAGCTTTGCTGCACTTTTTGTGATGTGTTGTCGTCAGATCACAGTGTGGCATGAGGGAGCATGTGGCGTTTTTTATTTATTGACTTGCACTGCCAGTGAGAAAATATGGTGGATACTGAGTGGAGTGACAGGGTTATTGATCTGTCGGGGCTGCAATAATGCAGCAGTGGGTGCTGTAGTTCAGTCGACTGTGTCTTCGAGTCACTCTCAGATATGTCGATACGTATATGAATATGTAGATACTGTACACTGCTGTCTCTCTGTGTGTCTGTGCACTATTTAAATATGTCATATAGTCAGGTTTAGGAAAAAAAGAGACTTACTAACTACCGTATTTTCCAGACTATAAGCCGCTACTTTTTTCCGACGCTTTCATGTATCGCACGAAGCTCATTAGCGTTTTACAAGCTAGCAAGCTCCGTGCCGTCAATACATTGAGCCTCGTCACGTCAGAGTGGACCACATGAAACTGTTCGAATAAATTCAATAGCGGCTTATAGACAGGTGCGCTCAATAGTCCGGAAAATACGGTAATTTGTCTTATCCAAATATGTTAAAATTGCTAATTGTTGTAGAAAATTTCTCACAGAAGACAAAGAAAAACTTCCAAATTATACTCAACAATGGATGTTTTTGCGATGTTTACGTTTATTTATATCTCCTCCAGCAGGACACAGATAAATATTTCACATATTGCTCAGCTGAGTGAAGTAATGAAGACAGAAATACCACAGAGCAGTACAGTGTTCAGCAAACATGTGAGAGGTATTCCCCTGCAGGCCTCCTTTTCCGTCCTATCAGCAGCTTTCCTATCAGTTTGAGATATGACACAGTGTTTATTTCTTACAGTATCCCACTCTCTGCCGCTCTCTCACACACCAACACAAAGCTCAGAGGCCCTGGTGAGAGTCGGTGTGATTAATAGTACCAGCAGTGACTGTTTATCTTAGTAGTACCGCTCTGTAATGCGAGCCGACCTACACACCTCCTTGTTCACAGATGAGGTAACTGCGCTGCAACATGGAAACTGCAGCCTGGATTTATTGCATGAGGACAGCGAGGAGATGACATACAGCTATAATCACCAAACATGGGTCTCCAGGAGCCTTTACATCAAGGACTACACACAGACAACACACCATTAGCTTCCCTCTTTTCTCCTCAGGAAGATTTTTTAATTTATTCGTCCTTTCTGCAAAATCTCTCAGTAAGCATCTGCACAAGAGTGTGAGAAAAATCTAATTATAGTTTCTCACCCTCTCCTCCCACACAGGTTTCCCCTCCTCACCTCACTGACCCATGAAAGAAGCCATGCCGGTTCTCACAGCAGGAGCGGGTAAGACCGAGCCGGCACAGATGCTCCACACATACTGTCCACACAGCTCCAAGCTAGCCGCTCCGCTCCATCTGTTCACCACCGCTTCGTTCCTCTCCTCTGCAGGGCTGCATGAGACGTTGGCCCTGCTGACCTCTCAGCTGAGGCCCGATGCCAACCACAAAGAGGACATGGTGTTCCTCAAAGACGTCTTCAGCGAGAGGAGTCTGGGATACCTCATGAAGGTGAGGAGTCCTGTACTCCCTGTGAGCGAGTGTCTTCCAGACGACTACTTGGGTTTCTATTATCCTCCGAGTGATGATGCTCATTTGGACGATCACTTTACGAGGACCTATTCTGCTTTTCCATGACTTCTGTTCTAGCTACAGTTTTACAATGTTCATACTACACATGAGGTAAAGTGATGTTTCACTTGACTGCAGCCTGACGAAAACAGACCAGATCTGTAGTACGAAACTTTTCCGAACTTCACGGTTGCTATAGTAACTGAACATCTTCTCCTCTCCTAAATACTAATACTTTTATTTGTGTCATTTTCCACCTCAGTCTTTATTTTCCAGCATTTCCCACAGATTAATATGGACACACAGAAAACATTTGTGATCAAAATCCTGAATCCAGCGTTCTGCTCCACAATCAGCTGTTAATGTGGTGTAGTATTTACCAAACACAGACGTCCTGCTGGGATCTTGGTGGTGGTGAACGTCTGCTTTCAGATCCTGGATCAGATTCACACTCACACATGTTCACACTGGTTGGAAAAGTATGAATTTCCTTTAATGTTACGTGCCTCTGCTGAAGCATCATCCCAGTACTGTGAGATGAGCAGTGTCACTTATAAAAGTTCTTTATAGTTCGTGTATAAACTAAAAAAAAATGAAGTTGTTTCATGTTTGATTATTTAAAAAACATGTAAGGTGAGCAGCAATGAAATGAATAAATAAATAAATAAGTGTTTGTGAAGATGTTAGACCTTTAAGTTGCACTCAATCGATCCAATAAAAAGAAATATCGAGTGGATTAAGTTCAAATCTGGATGAAGGATATTGATTTTTTTTCACTTCACTACCTCAAAATCTCAAAATTTTTCCTAAAAATTTAAATCAAATAGATTACCACTTTATTTTATTTACATGTTTCAAACCACCAAACTTTGAGCTTCTACAGACAGTATTTGTGTGAACGTTATATGAATATATAGATGAATATTATATACCGTATTTTCCACACTATAAACTCCACCTAAAAGCCTTTAATTTTCTCAAAAACTGACAGTGCGCCTTATAATCCGATGCACCTTATATATGGATCAATATTGGTTAATCATGGCTATCGTAGTCAGGGGGCGTATATTGTGGTTGCACTAACGTTTGATTTACCGTAGCGGTATCAGACTGTTTCTTTTACGTGTTTACTGAATCAGGGAAAAGTTCCCTCCACGTTTGTGATGCACTAACTACATGATAAAAAGTTGCACTACCTGTTGTACCTTGCTGTTGGTAAAAGATAAAACTACGTCACTGACGTTACCTCGGAGAAAAAAATAAAACAGCTGTTCATGTAGCTTTGAACTGTGACAAATGGAGTTGGAAATACATTGTTTTCAACGAAGGCGGCGCAAATACTGGTAAGAGCTACTGGTACGTACGGTACTGTATTGTGAATGTACTAGCTTGTTTGTTGTTGATGGATAACGCAACCTCAGCCATTACAGTAGTTTCTATTCTATGTGCCTTATAATGCGGTGCGCCCTATATATGAAAAGTTTTCATATATAGGGCGCAAACTTTTCATTGAAAACAGTTTTAAAATAGGCCATTCATTGAAGGTGCGCTTTATAATCCGATGCGCCTCATAGTGTGGAAAATACGGTGTATGCTGGAGATCTACCAAATGTTTTCTACGTACCATAAGGAATTTTTGCTAGTTTTAATTCACCATGCTAGCAATGTGGGGTCTGTCCACCTAACTGATACAACCTGATGTATCTCAGTAGTAGTTGGATGGATGGATATAAACACCCTTGTTTCCCTGGGGATGAACCCTGCTGATTTAAATTGATTTGATTTGCTGACTTGTCCTGTTGTGCCACCAGCTGTTTGATGTTTTTTTTTTTTTTAGTAAAATGTTTCTGTTACTATTGAATTGAATGCCACGAAATCTGGTGCAAACATTGACGGTGCAATGGTGGAGAAAAAAAGTTCAGACTTGGATCCAAAGTGTCTGATTATCATCAGCTGTGTTGACCTCTAAACTTATTGTGTTTGTCCCAGATTCACGAGAAGCTGAGACAGTACGAGAGGCAGAGCCCGACACCTGTTCTCCACAGTGCCTCGTCTCTGGCAGAGGATGTAAGTTCAACACACACACACACACACACACACACACACACCCACACCCTAAATTACTTTTCCACTTGGGCACAGCAGTCAGTCACCATGAGTTAGCTCCGACAGAGAAGCAATGCAGGTATCAAAAGTGAATTTTAATGT
>OOFC01051523.1:34738-55917 GCA_900323345.1 Pseudochromis fuscus
ACATGTCTGGGAAATTAATATGTTAAATATACATTTGGCTTCGTGTTTTTTTGTTTTTGGAATCGAAATAAGTAATCATTAGGAACCGTAATCGATAAGCAGAACCGAAATGAGAATCGGATTCATAAAAATCCTAACGATACCCATCCCTACTCACTACTGGTATACATGTGTAACTCTGAGTTACACACATTTCATGGTTAGTTGTATTTTACATATGCTTTGTGAGACTTGTTTTGAAAAGTTGGTCACGTGTTTATATAGGATGTACCCAAACTTTTGACTGATAATAAATATATATATATATATATATATATGCAAATGTGCTGACTCTGAAACTCAAGCTAATGTAACACTTGCTGAGAGCATGTCTGTTTTTGTTTTTTTGTTGTTGTTTTTTTAACGTCTGTTACATCTTCACTGGTCAGAGGTCAGCAGTATTAAAGTCTAACCACAAGTCTAAGAGAAAACAGAAACTTGCAAATCATATTACTGGGCCCAGAAGTTCTCTGTACATGTAGTAACTATTCAGGTCTACAACACACTGAATATGTCACAAGAAGCACTGGAAAGAAAAGTTTACCATCTGTATGGATAAATCATAAATTAAAACATTTTTTCAGTGTTTATTTTCTCTTCTCCTTCTAATGTCACACACAGGTTTCAAATATAATGCTTTTACAGATATTATTAAGTTTCATCTGTCTATCTATCTATCTATCTATCTATCTATCTATCTATCTATCTATTACCTGTGGTTTGACACCAACTACAGAACTGAGTGTGTCTAAAAAAACTAAAATTACACTGAAGCGCGGTCAAACCTTTAAGTCTAACATAACATGCGAAAGTGCAAAGCAAATGTTTTTTTCTTTCTTTCAACCTGCTAACCGCGACACAGGAAGGCAGATAAGACAGACAGGAAGGTGCTGCAGCATGAAACAGTGTCTGAGTTCAGCACTGAGTTTCATTTGCTCGTCCTCAGCTCGACTTCACTGCTGAGAAAATCCTCCAACTCTCACAATTTTCCTACAGTTGCTTTAATGGGAATTATGGCACATCCTTATAAGACGTCTGTGTTGGCAGCATCTTCCCTCCTTTGACACCTACAGACAACTTCAAGAAACTCATGGTGAGTTACTGGATATTTTTGCACTGCGTCCGACTTTATTTTTTCACCTTCACAGCAAGAAAAGTGAATGAAATACAGATCTTAATAAGACTTTAACTTGAGCTTTAAGACATTTCCAACATAGACTGGCATGTGTTACTTCATAGACAACTGCCACTTTTGTTTTGGTTTTTTTTTGCAGTGTAATGCTGGTCTGTTTTATGCGTATGATGCTGCTACTTATGAAATTTGTTTGTTGGACAAAACACAACCATTGGACTCCAACATGTAGTTCTAATGTAACACAGCTACATGTGTTATGAGCCGGTTTATTAAGATGGCAAACTTAACAGCGGAAGCCATCCTGGGCTTGTCTGAGGTCTGACTATTTGAATTAGCTTCCTTTGTGAGAAGTTACGTGATCAGCAACAAACCACACAGGAAGACATTCGCTGTTTCTCGTTTGTCTCAGTGAAACCCCAAACATGAGCAAAGTTTTTTGTCTGCGCTACTTTCACTGCAGTCTTGTAAGTTTTATATCAGTTTATACTTCGTGTAAACACTTCACATTTGCTGTTTTTGAGTCAGTGCGGCCTCTCTGCTGATTGCTCTAATCTGAGGGAAACTGCAGAACACAATAATCTCACATTACCAGTGTAAAGCTTGTGGCGGCCATTGATGTAAATTTAATCAAGGCTGAGGATATAAAGTACTTTAAAAGTATAGCACACTCATGGCACCCTGTTGGTCTTTTCACTTGATTCACTGATTGGACCTGAAATTACCCCATTGATTTTTTTAAAATTCATTTTAGTTATTAATTATTCACTTCACTATTCCTCTTAGTTCATTAAATTTGAAAGTTTTTCTTTTTCCAGCACACTTCTCTTCCTGATGAGCTAATTTTATTGAAACAGTTATGCAGGGAAGTTGTAAGGCTTAAACCAAACAGTGAAGAGATTGAGGGTTGTGGGTTACTTAATGCTTTCAGGCACTTTCTCTGTATGACGTGGAACACACTGACTTTAAGCAATGTTCTTGCCAAGATCCAACCTAATTACAAGCCTCATTGAAAAACACTTACAGCTGTATTATATTAAATATAGGGTATACACAATGTACTATATGTAAACCATAATAGTCTACATACAACAGTGGCTCAGTGAACCGGCTTGAACCAGCGACCCTTCCGTTGCCAACACAAGTCCCCACCCAGACGGAAAACAGAGTGTGAACTGGTGGATGGAGAGGGACCAGTCCACCACCAGGGCACTGCCAAGGTGCCCTTGAGCAAGGCGCTGACCCCCCCTAACTACTTATGGGGCCCCTATATGTATGTGCATGTATGAGTGTGAACTGTTTAGAGTGTAAATGGAATTTCATTGTGTGTGTGTGTGTACTGTGTGTGTACTATGCATATCAATGATAAGATTTCTTCTTCTTCATAATGTCAGATGTCTTCATTAGAACAGATGGTTAATTATAAAGCAGCACCTATCATGTCTAATGAATGTTATCTCAGTTCATGTGCAGAAAGGTGAATAGCCACCCAGCTCCAGAAATCCAATACAGCATATTTCCCAGTGAAATGATTGGTACGCTCCAGTCCCATTTCTCCTGATTATATGTAGTAGTGGTCATTACCTCCTGTCGTTTTTTAGTAATTGCACATTATATAAGCCATGTTTTTTATTTATACTATGTAGACATAACAGGGAGCAGCAGAAATTATCAAACCCTGTGATGGACAGAAAGGCACATTACGATTCTATCCTGGACCGAAGCAAGCGCATCACATGGCAGGATGACTGCTATGTGGATCTTCAGTCTACGTCCTGCTCTGCTTCATCACAAGCAGAAGCAAAAGGTGAGAGTTTCTTCAACAGCCTTCAACCTGTAAGACAGCAACACTTAAGATAATAAGATATGGCCGTTCAGTGCAAGTCAAAGGAAATGCAGTGTAATGTAGTCTAAAATAAAAACACTGCAAATTCCAGTTCAACCGGGGAGCAAAAATTCTACATAATTTTTGGTTAAAATTGTTAAGATGGAAAATTTTGTTTATGTAACATAAACACATGAGCTATGAAGCTGACTTTTAGTTCATTGTACTAAGAATTACAAGGCTTAAAAAAGACTTTAAAAAAAAGCAGGGTAGGCATTATGTCAGAAATGTTGTGTTTCTGTACTGGACACACACACACACACACACACACACACACACACACACATAAACACACAAAGTTAATAAACCTAAATCTTTATCTGGTAACTTTAAATTAGTGTCTCCACTCTCCACGCCCCCTGATCATTTCCTGTGTCCTTAATTACACTTAAATTTTATTTTCATAGTAAAGAAAATATTTGTATTATTTCCTAGTTACTGTTAGTCTCAAACTATGACATACTGCTTTCCACACCCGCTTGTTAATTTCCTGGGGGAAACCCTGACACTATTCAGGTGTTAGTTTTGTCTTTATTAAGAATTTGGAATCATAAGATGCTATAAATACTACGCGATTATTCTGTACAGGGCGCCAGTCTATCGAATAACCTACTTTGATTATATTTTTGTTCAGAAAGTTCTTTATTGTCTCCTGTTTTGTTGTTTTATTTGTTTTTGGATGGGTCATTGACGATATCTTAAGAGGCTTCACATTGTGATGTGTAAATTAGTACTGTGAAGCTTCAAAAAGCTGTGGGCACTATCCTTTTGGCTGATGTTGCCCCTGGTGATGTGCAGACAGTTTGGGCAAATTACGCCTTTTGTTGAAGTAAAAATAAGCAAATTCACACCCCAGCTTCATCAACTTGTCAGGACTTAATTGACTCATGGTAACACTCATCAACTCAAGTGAAATCATCATCAAGTGTTTCTAGCTTGCAATTTTCACTGTCTGAAATTTCATAGAGAAGTGGAAGACAAAATGTGAAAGAGCAATAAAACCTTCTGCTTGTCTATTGGGCAGAAGATAAAAGCAAAACAAAGCAAAGGTCTGACAGTCATTGCAGTCAGACATGTTGAAATTTAGAAAGAAGAATGCCATGGGAAGATTATCAACATTTAGTTTAACACCAAAAAACAGGGATTCATATCAACTGAAGCAGCAAGACCCAACAGACAATACCAGGGTGGATTATATTTGAAAACATATTGTACTTGAATGCACATAATAAGAATGACTGACATGTAATTTGCCATTATTTTTGACAAGAGGACACAAATTAGGAGATATTTAAAATACTTTTCTAGCTCAAGAAGTTGTTCATGTTAATCACTGCTTGATAATCTCATTGCTCAAGACTTTTATCCCTGTTCTGCTTTGGTTTAGATCTTGGCTGGATCCAAAAGCATCAAGACCAGCTGCAAAACTTTATCACACCCTCCTTTCTGGAGGAGATGTTAACCCACCTGAGGAAGGTGGATGTACTAAGTTCAGCTGAGAAGGTCATGATCAAAGAAGCAGGCCGGTTAAAGGACCAGGTCAACATGCTCACAACTGTTGTCACTGGCAAAGACAGTCAAGGCTCTGATGCCCTTCAGGGGTTCATAGAGAGCTCAGACTCTCAGGTTGCCCAGCTCATTATTAACCACGGTAAGCAGCTTGAAGAGAAATTTGCGTTCTGTGTTGGTTATTCTCCTTAATGTTCTTCTCTGTGTGTAAATATGGCACATTTTAAGCTTTTGGTATAAAAGCTGTATACGAATCCATTTACGGTTGTGTTGATGATCGTAACCTGAGTTTGTTTTCCTGCAGATGCCATGGTGAAGGAGCATAAAGAGGTGCTGTTACGGCGATATGAACAGTACAGAGAGAGAGATTCAATGAGCTGCCCCAAACTAAACAGCTCCTCAAGAACTTTACTTCTGGTTGATGGACTTTCTGATCTCCAGCAAAAAGAACATGACCTGATGCAGGTGGGAGTAACTAGAGGAGGGAAAAGAAATCACCTCAGGCAGCTGGGGCTGACAAAACTGTTTGAGCCCCTGACCCGGGTCAGTTTACCTCCCAGGGTCTCCCTCACGGTTGGGGTGGCTGGAATTGGCAAGACAACCTGGGTACAACACTTTATCAGGCAGTGGAGCCAAGGGGCCATCTGTACAGATGTAAACTTTGTTTTACCTTTCACATTCTGCGAGCTAAACTCACTGGAGAAGCTTTCTGCAGAGAGACTGGTGAAAATGTCTTTCCCTCACCTAACAGACCCCAGTCTGGTTCTGGACAGCTCCTGTAGGACACTGCTCATACTTGATGGTTTGGATGAATTTCGCTGCACTTTGAATTTCTCTGATGCAGCTCCGTGCAGCGACCCAAAGAAAGAGGTGTCCATTGATGACTTAGTTACTAACATCATCCAAGGGAATCTGCTCCCTCATGTCTCAGTATGGGTGACTTCCAGGCCTGGGGTCTCCTCACTAATTCCTGGAGGACTGGTTGACCGGGTGACTGAGATCCCAGGATTCAGTCCAAAGGACATCCAGATCTTCCTAAACCACCACTTCCCCGAGAAGGATTATGCCGACAGAATATGGACACATTTAGAGTCTCATAAGATCTTGATGGTGATGTGCTACATACCATGCATTTGCTGGATAGTAGCTGACACTCTGTTGTACATCATGCAAAGTGGAACACAGGACAGTCTTCCAAGGACCTGTACTGAACTATATGCACATTTTTGTTCTATGAAAGCAGAAGTAGGTGAACCAAGAGGCAGGGAGCCTGTAAAAATGGAGCAGCTTCACGGGACCATACGCAAACTGCTGGGGAACCTTGGACGACTGGCGTTCTATGGTCTCCTGAAACACAAGTACACATTCAGTGAGCAGGACCTGAGGGCCTACGGGATAGATCTGCTGTTAACTCAAAGCAGTCTCGGCGCTGGATTTCTTGTTCGAGAGGAGTCAGCCATACACACAACATACCGTTTCACACATTTGACTCTGCAGGAGTTCCTTGCAGCTACTTTCTACCATGTTTCCTCAAAGAGGGCGATCTTCGATTTGTTCTCAGAGAGCACCATGTCCTGGCCCAAGATTGGTTTCCAGAACCACTTTAAAAGTGCCTTTCAGCACTCACAACAAGCCGAAGATGGTCACTTGGATGTGTTTGTGCGCTTCCTGACAGGCCTGCTGTGCCCAGTAGCACTCAAACCTCTCACAGGGCTTCTCGGGAAAGATGACGGCAATCAGAAGGCGTGGGCTGCAGGGTTTTTACAAGGCCTCTTGGTCAGCGGGGGCCCTGTGGTGTCCCTGCGTTCAGTCAACTTGGCTTACTGTCTACAGGAGCTGCAACATACCGAGCTGCTGCGGAGCGTAGAAGAGGATTTACGGCTCGGTAGCCTGGCAGGAAAGTTAACCCGGCCTCACTGCGTAGTACTGGGCTACCTGCTGCATGTGTCTCCAGAGTGCAGTGAACAGACCAACCTAACAGGCTCTCTGAACTACACAACAGTGAAATGTTTGCTCCCGCAGCTGCTGTACTGCAGCCACCTCAGGTCAGCTCCTGAAATTACCATCTCCCCTTAAAGACTCAAGAGAAAGATTGACTCAACTTTTATCTGTTCAACAGGTTTGAGAATAATCACTTTAAAGATGATGTCATGGAGCTGCTGGGAAGCCTCCTAAGTGCCAAGGATTGCCACATCAAGAAAATAAGGTGAGATCACAATTGCATTCAAGATAATATTTTCCAGTTTCATAGGTCTGAACCATTGTGTGAATGATCAAATGTAGTTGCTTGATTGTTCAAATGCATAGCAGATGTTTTTAATAAGGTGGTGAAGTGGTTAGCACTTGTGCCTCACAGCAAGACGGTTCAGGGTTCAAATCTCGGCTCGAGCCTTTCTGTTTTGAGTCTGCATGGTTTTTTTTTGTTTGTTTGTTTTTTTCTCCCTGTACATGCATGGGTACTCCGGTTTCCTCCCACAGTACAAAGACATGCTTGTTAGGTGAATTGATCAAACTAAATTGACCATAGGTGTGAGTGGGAGTGTGAATGGTTGTCTGTCTATATGTTAGCCCTGCGATAGGCTGGCAACCTGTCCAGGGTGTACCCCGCCTCCTGCCCGATGACAGCTGGGATAGGCTCCAGCAGACCCCTGCGAACCAAGTGTGGAGAAAGCAGGTATAGAAGATGACTGACTGACTGACTGGTTGCCCTTGCAGATTACAGTGGTGTGACAGGAACTCAGTGGTTAGAGTGTGGGTGCTGTGATTATAATGAATGTAATTCCGTTTTGTGCAATATGACTGCAACTTGTTTCATTTACTCCCTCAGTTTGGCGGAGAATAACATCAGCAACAAAGGCGCCAAAGCCCTGAGTCGAGCCCTCTTGGTGAATCGCACATTAACCTCTCTCAAGTGAGATTGCCAATTGAACATATAATGATCTGAGGTGACATTGTGGTTTTCAAGCACAACACTGGGTTGGCTTTCATACAGCAATGAGTAATATTACTGAACCTGTGTCAGATATAGATCTTCACAACTGTTCTTGTGCACATACATTTTTGTACGTACATGAATAACATGCAGAGTTTTAACAAAATGAATATCTTTTATACTTTCCTACTTTCTATATGTTCCTTTAACTGCTTTTAGTCTTTCACATTTCAAAAACTGCTGTTGAGTGTTTCAGTTATTATCTTGTGTCTCATCTAACCACCTATTTATAATTTAGCCTCCGGAACAACAACATCGGCTCCAAAGGTGCAAAGTTCCTGGCAGAGGCCCTGAAAATGAACCAAGCTCTGGTATCAATTAAGTGAGTGTAATTGCTCCAGATTTTGGTGTACACACACAATAATTTAACAAATTGCTTTTGAAACAATTTGCATCTGTTTAATTTTGCTGACCATTCATCAGCTTCCAGAACAATTCCATCGAAGAAGAAGGTGCTCAGGCCCTTGCAGAAGTACTGCAGTGCAACCGCAAACTAGTGTCTCTGAAGTAAGTTTTATCTTGGATTCAATTGTTGTATGTTGCAAGTCCCATACATAATATAAGTGTTTACTTAATTCTTGGTATTCAGTACATTTTTTGTCCATGCATGTAATGTTTCAGCATACGGAAGAATACCATTGGAGCAGGGGGTGCCAAAAAAATTGCAGATGCGCTGAAGTCAAACCGGACTCTCACAAAGTTGATGTAATATTTAATTCTTTCATATATTTATTTTTGAAGTACTATTGAGCAGCTGCATTTGGGGAAGTGGATGAAAATATTTCAGACCAATCTTATTGTACTTACCGTATTTTCCGGACTATTGCGCGCACCTGTCTATAAGCCACTATTGGATTTATTCGAACAGTTTCATGTGGTCCACTCTGACCGGGTCTGATGTGACGACGCTAAACGTATCGGCGGCACGGAGCTTGCTAGCTTGTAAAAAGCTAACGAGCTTCGTGACATCGATACATGAGAAACACCGGTGTTTAAGTTCAAAGCGTCGGAAAAAAGTAGCGGCTTATAGTCCGGACAATACGGTACTACCATGTTATTGAGGTATATAGCACATGGCTCACTACTAGGCTAATATATTGTTTGTTGCACACATTCAACATGCTAGGCTCCATTGTAAGCTAGTATTATTAATGTATTGGTTACCACAAAGCATCCATGATTTTTTTTAATGTGTCCAATCTATGTTTGCTCTTGCCTTCCAGTCTTTGCAGTAACCAGCTTGGGGACAAAGGAACGGTTGCTCTGGCAGAGGCTTTGATACTCAATCATACACTGCTCTCACTCCAGTCAGTACCTTGTGCTTAGGGTTTCAATTTAGTCTCCACTTGTTCCATCACCTTCTATGAAAAAGTATCATTTTAGTGCATTTAACATTGAGAGGTAGTGCAAGACTTACCACTTATTTATTACAACAGTTATTATCACATATTTGAATTGCATTTGACTTTTTATTTTGTGGCAGACTTCAGAGTAACTCCATCAGCAACAAGGGAATGACAGCTTTGACCAAAGCACTTCGACTGAACCGTGGCCTTGTCTCCTTGAAGTGAGCATTAATGTTTGGTTTCTTTTTTTCTGTCTACTTCTTTCTCATTGCTACTAAAGGAGCCTGACAGTAGCCACAGGAGAGAAAGCAGCAATAGCAAGGGCACATAGATTCAGCTCCTCTCTCTTTCATATTTGTTGTTGTTGTTTCTGTACTGTTCTGTTCATTGCTAACCATAGACTCTATATAGAAATAGATGAGCAACCAAGTCTCAAAAATGTGACCAATGCAGAAGAAAAAAAGTTCACTTCAATTCAAAAACAGGCCTTTTCAGTCATGAAATACTCATTAAATACTCTTCTTATCAGTGATGTGGTGGTCCATCTAAAAATAGTTTCATCATTAAGTAGATATTCAGAAAGAGGAAGATTTAGGGGCTTGGTTATTTTTGATTGACAGCTCTAGTCTCCAATGATTTGTAGGTGATTTGGAGGCTCACTGTTTGGTTAATTCCAGTCTTATACACATTGGGCAGTGCCCTTGGGTTCAAGGGTCAGACCCCCTTCCTCCCTCTTCCTTTCGTATCCAAATATGGTCACTTTCGAATGCCACACTCCTGCCCTCTAAATGCGAGTGCAGAAACCAACTTCACATTAGTTTTGTCGATTCTATAAACAGTTCATGTTGCTCTGAGGGAAATGATGCTGTCCATGGTCCTGAAACACCAGCTAAGAAATAAGCACATTTATTGCTTCCAATCATTTTCTTATTCGTGCATTTTTTTTCGATAAATACATAAAGCAAGGATCTGGCAGCTGGCATGCCAATAAAGCCATGCAGTGGCCTGACTTCTTTCTATTTCTCTCTCTCTCTCGCTTTTTTTTTTTTTTTTTTTTTTAATAGAATTTAAATTGCAGTCAGAATGGGCAATTTGGGAGTGAATTCAATGAGAAATAAAATGGGGGCAATACACATAACACTAAATATTACACAACATGTAGTTACAATATTTAATAGGGACAAAGAAGGTGCCAGAGCCAAATCAACTTGGATGGGTGATCGGGCTGTCAGCTAAAGTGCACCCAAACATGCTTAAAGTTGCCTCATTAAACACAATACGAAAATAGATATGCTTGTATTTATGTTACCAAAACTCTTGTTAGACATTCAGAGACTCTTAGCCATTGTGTATGGGTTTAATCAAAACTTGGAATAGAGTTGTAGCATGTGAGCTTAAACTATTCAGACTCTGAGAATAAATAGCATCCTGGCTGTGCCCACATAACATGTTTTTGTGCATTCAATGTTCTCACCTGTGCTTAGATTTATTGTTCTCTTCATGACTACTCTTCATGCTCTGCACAGCCTCTACTTAGGACACACTATAAGTTTCTAAAGAAATAACCTAAATAACATAATTTCTTCACACCATGGTTCTTGGACAATCAAGTAATCTCCTATCCCTTTGTTCATTTCAGTCTCAGGGAGAACTCAATTGGTGTGGAGGGAGCAAAGCACATGGCTCACGCTCTCCATGAGAACAACTCCCTACAGGATCTTGAGTGAGTCATGCCATTAAACGCTGTAAAGTGTAACACCTGACTGTCAGTTTCATGAACAGTTTTTCCCATTGAAAAGAAACATGAGAAGAGACATACTCTTAAAGCAGTGACACTTAAAATTCTACATTATGATGTGTTTGACACGCTGCTATAACTTGTTTGAATCTATTTTTGGGAGCATTCTGCCTCAGTTTTAATTAAGATTGTTTGTGCTTCACTGAATTTCTTTTGTGTGTCTTTGTGTATCCCAGTCTCACAGCCAACTTGTTGCACGATGAAGGAGTTCAAGCTATAGCTGGCGCAATCAAATTTAATCAAGGCCTCACCTCTCTGCAGTAAGTGCTCTCGTATAGCAGGCGTCTACTCTGTGCTTCAAAATACACCCTGTCTCAAATTATTATGCAAGTGATATTTTTCTCAGATTTTCCTAAATGGACAATGAAAATGACAGTCAGTATATTTTTCTACTCATCAACTTGTAGAGTATAATTCAAATTTTTTTGAAAAAAACATTTTCTATTAAAAACTCAAAATGCACCTTCTCACATTATTATGCACGGCACAGTTTGAAAACACTTTATAGGTTATAAAGACCTGAAAATGGTCATTTGTTGAATTTGCACCATCAGGAGGCCATATTTACTGAAATGAAAAGCTGTTTCAATCAAAAACATCCAAACAGGCAGCGTTACATGTAGACAAAGGAGCCCTTCTTTGATATCACCTTCACAATTCTTCATCCACTGAACTGGGGAGTTTTTGGAGAGTTTCTGCTTGAATTTCTTTGCAGGATGTGAGAACAGCCACAGAGCTGCTGTTTTGACGTGAACTGTCTCCACCCTCATAGATCTGTGGCTTGATGCCCCAGAGGTTCTCAGTAGGGTTGAGGTCAGGGCAGGATGGGGGCTACACCATGAGTTTCTCTGTTTTTATGCCCATAGCAGCCAGTGACACAGAGGTGTACTATGCAGCAGGAGTTAATACACTGTCCTGCATGAAGAGGATTTTACTGTGGAAAGTACAGTTCTTCTTTTTGTACCTTCGAAGAAAGTGATCAGTCAGAAACTCTGTGGACTTTGCTGAAGTCACTTTCACACCTTCAGGGACACTCAAGGGCCCGACCTGTCCTCCCCTCAAGGTTCTGGCCCAAAACCTGACTCCGCCCCCTCCTTGCTGATGTTGCAGCCTTGTTGGGACATGGTGGTATACCATTCTGTATACCAGAAATGCTATCTTGTGCACACGAGATACCAGCACTTTTTTTTTTCTCCATCAAAATTTTTGTCTTCATATCCCTTTAGGGGCTCCGTACAATAACCATACTTTTATTCACAAATTAAAAAGAAAAAAAAATATGATAATAATAAAGGCACGTTTGGCCATCAGTTTGCTTTATGTGACTCTCTCTCTCTCTCTTCACAGTCTCCAGTGGAATTTCATCAAGTCCACGGCCACTAAAGCTCTGGCCCATGCACTCCTCTCAAATGCCACGATACAGCTCTTAGAGTAAGTCCATCTAGAAAAGCACTCGGAGAGCGCAGACCTCCGCCAAGCACTGTTAAGGCCAATTCATACTTTCATTTCATTTCATTCAGTCCTCCCCTCCACTCTTTTTTTTAAAATGATGGTTATTTTCTGTGATTTTAAAAATGCCTGATGGGGGTCTGCACTGACATGTTGACTTCTTCCTATGAGCTTAATGCAGGCATTATTGACTGATTGCTGGTATAACATTTAGCAAACTGTGATGTGCCATTTTCATAACAGGGTGGTTTTGTTACATTCAACTGTCTGCTTCTTCGTATCTCCGTCTTTTCTTGCAGTCTCCAGGAAAATGCTATCGGGAATGAAGGTGTGATTTTTCTAGCCGAAGCTCTGAAAACTAACACATCGCTGCGCACATTATGGTTGGTTTTACAATTGTGTACAATAAAATATATGTATATATGTGTGTGTGCGTGTATTTGTGTATTTCACCATTTCATACCAGAAAGTTTTCTGTTTGTGATCATTTGTGCTTTAGCCTCCAGGGAGTCTCAACTGGAACAAGTGGTGCTGTTGCATTGGCAGAGGCTATAACAACCAACCACACCCTGCAAACCTTAGAGTGAGTCTATGTCCTCTCTTTTGTTCCTGTTCTATTTATAAGATTTATTCAGCCACCTATAAAAACAAACTAATTAAAATCCACCAAGCTCCACGCTGCTTCTCTGCAGGACTGTCATTTTCTTCTCCAGGTGCAACAGGATATTGTGTGTCTTGAATTAGACCATCAGCCCTCAACAACATTTAGCTTTATAGATTTCATAACATTTGATGAAACAAAACTGGACTGATTTCTAATACTTAAAACAGGACAAACCAGAGTTAAAGAAAACTATTCAGTCATATAAATTGTTAAGCTTAAACTACAAACACCTACCAGCAGATTTCGAGAAAAATGAACAGAAACAATCTTCAGAAAGCTGTGAGGATGAATAACATTTCAAAGTAATGCCTAAGTCGATGCAGCATGCGCACCACAACTCATTGGAAAGCTTTCTTCTGTGTTGGAACAACACAAAGAAAGGTGACATACAGTAAAGAGAGAGAACATTGTTTGTTTCAGTTGTGTCCTTGAGCTTTATCCTAGTGCAATTTCTCTTTTGGTTTTTCAGTCTACGTGGGAACACTGTAGGAATGGAAGGAGCAAAGGCCCTGGCCAATGCCTTGAAAATCAATCGAAGCCTCAAGTCACTGAAGTAAGTTCTGACTGAAGCTCATTATGATCCATTCACCGTATTTTCCGGACTATTGAGTGCACCTGTTTATACGCTGCACCTGTCTATAAGACGCTACTGAATTTATTCGAACAGTTTCATGTGGTCCACTCTGACCGGGTCTGATGTGACGAGGCTAAATGTAGCGGCGGCACGGAGCCACAGGGTTCAAAGCATCAGAAAAAAGTAGCGGCTTATAGTCCGGAAAATACGGTATTTACATGTTATTTACCTGCACTGCATTTTTATATTACTGGATCAAACAGTGATTTTATTTTAATTGCATTATTGGCATCAACGTGACACTCTTTTCCTTTGTTATAAAGATTCATGGCAATGAGGAGTCACACATAACAGTGTGTAAACCTGGTATATCAGGGTGACGAACATGAGCTCCTCTCAGCTTTGGCTGCTCCAGGCAACTGTTTACTTGTACTTACTGTGTTTAGTTTCAGTCAGACTCATTAACAAATATTTTCAAACATTTATATAAAAAAACATCTTTTGGAAAAGCTGCAAGGAGCTCGTGTTAGTTGCCCAGTCAAACCTCCATAGTTGATATGTGATTAAAAATAAAAAAGGTGGCTCAGGTGGTAGAGTGTGTAGTCTGTGAATCATAAGGTTGTGGGTTTGATCCCCAGCTCCTCCTGTCCACATGTCGAAGTGTCCTTGGGCAAGACACTGAACCCTAAGTTGCTCCCCATGGTGGTTAGTGCCTTGCATGGCAGCTCTGTAGCCATTGGAGTGTGTGTGTGAATGGGTGAATGAGTTGCCTTGTAAAGAGCTTTGGGACCTAGTAAATGTACTTTACCATGTACCTGTCTCTGTGTGCTTGATTAGTCTGCAGGAGAACTCTCTGGGTATGGATGGAGCCATATTCATTGCAACAGCATTGAAGGGAAACCACCAACTGACCTACATCAAGTGAGTTTTCTTTTCTGCTTATTTACTGATATGTTTTTTTACACATATGTCTATCATATTAAAAAGCTGTGTCTGCAGTTTGCAGGGAAATGGCGTTGGAGAATCTGGAGCAAAGGTCATATCAGATGCTATCAGAGCCAGTGCACCAGGATGTGTGGTGGACATCTAACAAAAGGATGAGCCGCCTGTACTAACGATGGTCGACCATCATGTAAACTTTGTAATTAGTCTAACTTTATTTGCGTAGTAGTACTGAATGCTACACTGTGACCGTTATTTTTTAGGTTCACTGTATTTTTAGATAAATGTTATAATATTTATTATATCGGGAAATGGCCACGTTTGTCTTGTAGCCATTGTTCAGGTTCAGGACACAGGAGTGTGTACTGTAAAATACACTCAGTCTGTTCCTCTACTTAACATGTCACTCTGTACATTTGCTATATTTGCACAAATAAATCTGTTGTGTAGATTTGAATTGATCAATCCACAGCCAAGATTCATGAACACATTATTCCTTGAGGACCACAGTGGTTTTATAAGTTTTGGGTTATCTGTGTATGCCAGAAATAGTGATCATGGGAGACTGGCCAGTTGCATTACTTCCCTCCACCGACCAGGTACCAGCAAGGAAGCTACACACACAGACAGAGCAGGGCCTGTTCAAGCAGGAGGGTCATCACACATTTAACTGTACAGTTTTTCTTGATTGCTAAAACACAAAACCTGATTCCTGTAGCACAAAAACACAAACCTTTTCATCATTCCCAGAAGCACACACACATTTCCCGTAACCATAAACATAATTCACCTGTTGCCACACAATATTCAATATTCAACACTTCTGCAAAACCTGACACAAACGTGGTCAATAAATCATTGTACTGTGTTCATTCAGCAAACACGTGCTCTCAGTATAATAAACTCAAGTTTTCATAACCTAAACTCAGACACAACACCTTTCTCCAGGTGAAAACACTCAGCATAAGAACTATTAAAACACCAATCAGAATTGTGGGTCAATATATAGAGTCAAGAGGCATGTTCATGTGCTCTGGAAAAATAGATCCTGACCATACAGAGGTTGCTAGACAACAGAGAGGATGTGGACAAGGGAGATGGAGAGGACAACAAAGACAAGTGATATCTGATGAAATCTGTGCCACTCTGGTTCATCATGTTGTGATACATGGGAGGACAATGAAAGAAGCTGCAGCTAGTCCAGCCAAACTTTAGAGAGGAATTCAACAGGGTTAAGGAGCAGTGATCCCATTATGTGCAGGTAACTGCTGTACTGTACAGAAATGTTATAGTGTGTAGAGAATCTGTCAGATGGAGGCCATGGCTGAACCTCATGAATACATCTTTATCCATGAAGCAGGTTCAATCTCACTAAAAAAGGAGCATCAGCATTATTGGACAACATGCAATCACACAAGAGCCAGAGAGGAGGCAACATCACCATGTGTGCAGCCATTAGCAATCGTGGCATCCTCCACCAGAAGACACAGACACATGTGTGATGCTGATGAAATACTATAACCTAACCCTGACCTGAGACAAGATCCTGCTGATGTTGATGCTGATGAACCTGTATAAGGGCTGATTTAAAATTGTGTCTGAAGATTTGAGAAAATTGTGAATTGTTCCAGGAATTGTGTCGAAGTAATTGAGAAAAAACTGTAGTTGTTCTTGGTCTTCCTCAGCCTCTTCCTCGTCGTCCACCAGCTCTCATATGTACTCCTCTTGCTCTCTGTATGTTTCTGTCCAATGTAGATGGAAGCACATGGGCCACCTGTGCACTCTGAACTGGCTTATATCCTGCCCAGTTGTTCTGACCACATCATTAGAAATATGTGTGTTCAATTTTGAGTTGTCGTGTGTAAAAGGTGACAGCTGTGTTGGAGTTGTGTACACATTTTGCTACCGGTGTTTACAATTTTGCAACATAGGTGTATCATAGTGTGAAATGTGCCTAGTGATTGAGAATGTGTTTAAGGTTTAAAAATTAGTTTAGGTCTCTGACAATTTGGTTCAGAGAGTGGAGTTTAGTGTTTTAGCAATTGTGAAAAACTGTATAACAACGTGTTCAACCGTTATGCATGTATACGATGAACTACTGCCTGAATGTTGCGAGGGGTGAGACTATTCAACAGAGACCATTATAATACATTTTGATCAACATGACAAAATCAGTTGATAATGTAAGAAACAGATTAGAATTATACTGAATCATTTGCATGGATGTACCAAAGCATTTGCAACTTGTTCAAAGAAGTGAGAAACTGCTTTTTTGATGTCCACAGGTGACACAATGATGTGAAGATTGAACAAGTAGTTTTGAGAATTTCAGTTCTGAGCTGAGAAATGAACCAAAGCGACGTGTTGGTTCACTTGATGCGAATGCTATTTCCTACCGGCCTCCCAGAAAGGAAGTGGCTTCAAGCTGACGGATAAGTAAATGGAGAATAGGTGTTATAATGTGCCTGGACACAGCGGGTGATTGATGGTAACTTCAAGAGCTAAATCTGAATCGACACAATCCACGCACCAGACCCCCCCACTGACTCACCAGAGTTATTTTTTTCTCTCTGGTCCTTTCTGCAGTGACAGCTGTTTGTTGTTTGTCTGCTGTTTGCACATTTAGGTACAGGTTCTATTGCGTGACTGCTTATATATGGATGATTAGATGATTTACCCAAACTGAGCAGCATAATCCTGCAAAATGCTTTTTAGCAAATAGGGATAAGTAGCAGAGATGCCCACGCTGCACTCTGCAAATTCCTCATCACCAATACGTTGTTATTTTTGAACCAGCAATAAGCATAAGGAGCTAACACTCATTGAGGAGCTGTAAGGGTGTGGCATTAGAAAGACTTTGTAAAGATTAATCATCCACTTTTCCTTTTCCTCTTCTTCTTCTTTCTTTAATAGTGACAGCAGTCTTGGAGCCTTAGCTTCCCCATTTAAAACCATATTACGTTCAGTGTTTGTACTGTCTGAAATAAATTCACAGGTTCAGACTTAGAGAAAAAGGGCAATTCAATGGTTGTAACTACTACACAGTTGTAACTATTGAATTAACTCTACGTTGACCAACACAAACATCTCAGTTGAGATCCTCTCATGCCCCTTTTCCACCAAACGAGTTCCAGGGCCAGTTCTTGACTCAGCCCCAGTTTGTTGTGTTTCCACCGCTGCAACAACCGGCCCCAGGTGCTAAAACAGGGGCCACCTCTGGTCCTACTTCTTTGCTGGGCCAGACTTAGCACCGATTAAGCAGCGACTACGCCAGGAGCTGGGGGAGCGACGGTAGAAACACAGCTGGTGATAGTAGAAGAATAAAGTAATGAAAATACCGTTTTGGCTCTGGATCTCAGTGTAGACTTGTAAAACCAGGGACAGCACTTGTATGCACACGATAACTCTTCCATTTAAACATTATTACAGCGAGGGTGTGTTTCGCCGTCATATGTGACCAGAAATCACATCGTAATTCCCCAAAACTGAATAAATACCGCACGTAGCGATGCAACACTGCTCTGTTAACTCAATCATGTTGTAACAAAAATATCCGCTGAAAAAAATGTTTTTTTTTCATGGACTGATAGCAACAGGGTAACTGTAGTTTGTTAACAGCAGTTAGCTTGCTAGCGGCTGGTTGTTGTGAACCAGCTCCCTCTGCAGTGACGTACTGACGTGTTAGGTGATGCGGCCCCAACCTGGCCCCCTGCCTATGGAAAAGCAAACCGGTTCTTAGGAGGACCGGCTTCTGAACCAATTGAGCACTGGCTCGAGCCCCAGCCTGGAACTGGCCCTGGAACCTGTTTGGTGGAAAAGGGGTAGCACTCTGCAAACCATCCAACCCTTAATGTCAAGACCCTCTGCAGAGCTGAACTGCAGCAGTGCGTGTTACACATAGATAACATCAGCTGTCTGCAAACCTCAAAACAATCACAGCATGACCTGGGAAAGGGTCACTGACCACAGTGGGCAGCAAGGGGAGGAAGTCAGGGGCCAGCTGTGGCCCAGGTGGTAAAGCGGTTTGTGTACAAATTGCAAAGTTGGTGGTTCGAGCATGTTCACATATCAAAGTGTCCTTGTGAAAGACGCTGAACCCTAATTTGCTCACAACTTGCATGATAGCTCTGTTTCCATTGGTGTGTGTTTATGTGTGTGTGAATGGTCATGTTACAGCAACAAAAGTTAAAGTAGAGTTAAAGTAGCGCAATGTAAGATACCTAAGGTAAGGTATGAAGGGGCTATATAAGTACAGTCCATTTACCATTTTCCACTTTGACGGACAAAAGCTTTGGTAAATACAGGTGTGTGAACCCTCATGTTGTCAGAGGGATCTCAGAATCTCACTCCGACATTTATACCCATTCACATTATGTCTCAGAACTCTCAGAGTCAGTCCTCCCGTTTTCAACACTTCATTGCACAGGTAACTGAGGACAAGGTAATGAAGGCTTCAAGCCACCAGAGCGTGTGCCTGTTTTGTTGCTTGTTTATCTTAGCAGTTGATGAAACTTCCTGTTTGTGTTCTGTTCAGTTCTTAAAAATAGGTTTTGCTTAACCATATGCACATAGCTTAGTAGGAAGCCACACATTTTGTTCCCCTGGCTACAGTGTTAGTGTACAGACCATACGAACTGTGAATTAGTGTGATTTTCAATCATCCTTACAAACACACACACTTGCACTTCCAATCAATCACTGAAATCTTTACTGACTGACTGACTGGAGGGAGCATGTTAAAGTCAATGCAAACATACAAAGCATACATGTTGATCAGATGTAGAGGTGCAGCCATTGATTGCTGAGGTAGTAGAAATCAGGTTTACATGTTTGCACAAAAGTGAGTTTCATTTTGTTATATCCTCACTCTTTTCTGATTGTATTTTTATTTGCATATCCCTCATTAGATGCAATACAATACCAACAGACTGTATTCAAGTTCCTGCAAAATGTAAATGGGAGCTTGATTTCTCCATGAGACTTCATGTATTGACTCACTTACTTTCCTCACCCTCAACAAAGAGATTATAATTTTGGGAAATCTGAAATAGAACTGATGATTCAGATGTCTATCTACAAATAATTAAATAAAGCTGCTACGTGAACAAACAGCAGACAGGCTTAATAACCCACAGTGAATGAAAGGCCCCTGTAAACACTTCTAAATTATGGGAAATGGTAATCAGATGAGGCTTGGTTCTTTCTCATTTACTGGCTAATGGGAGAGACACATAATGCCCCATTTAGCATGTAAAAATGAAGAGCCAACTCCTCTACTCACATAATACAAATGAAAATAATAAAACATTAATATAATATATACTGATCAACCAGCAGACACACAGCAACATAAATATTCATTTGAGTTTCATTCATTGTGCTTAGGCCTCCCGACAGTGTGAGAATACTGCATGAAGGAGACTGTCTCAGGTCTTTGTTGACAACCTTTCTTTTATGTTTAAATTGTTGCTTCTTGAGCAGTACCTAATAACTTTGTCCTACAAATTACAGTCCATTGCCAGCAGACACCCACAATCCAATTGGATAAGTGGGTTTAGAATATGAATAAATGATTAAAACGGATTCATTACAATTTCCAGATGTATGAAATGTGATGGAACAACGTTTCATATGACAATGCACTGATTTAGTTTAGGCAGGATTTGGTTAAGGTGAGAGAAAAGGCTGTGCTCTGGTTTACAACAGAAAAGGTCCAGAGTGACCTGAGACAGTTTGTTTATTCGCAGTGAATTAAAACCACCCTTTTATTCAATCCTTAACCAAAGTGCTGTTGTAACTTAAACCTGTCCAAAGAGTCTCTGGGGGATTGTACACTTGCGCCTGCCACAAATGGGAAAGCACAGATATACAAACGATGGCTGCATTCTGCTTAAAGGCACTGCCATGACTTACTGGGATCTGAGCTGTCTCTGTGACTAAAACAGGAAAACAGAAAAAGGTCTGTAGTGGGGAAAAAACACATCTCTTTGCAGTTGCCCTGAGATGAACATTGAGTATTTTAGATGTGCTTTTTTTGTTCTTTTGAGTTCTTTTGCTTTTCTTTCAGTCAGATACTTTCATGTTATTTGTGGTGTGGTTTGTTTTTTTTTTGCTGAATGTTCTCTCTTCAGCTCTTTGTGTCCCCCCACTCATGATGATCTTCAACATGTCATTCACTGCTCTGTCATTCAGTCCAAACATGGCTTTTAGTTATACCATTACATCTCGGCTCAAAAGTCTGAGTTTCAAAAGTCCCTTCTCTCTCCCACAGATCCTTGTATGAACTTGGAGAGGTAATGGTCAAATGGCTTCTCCAATCTGCATAAATGTCCATTCTGTTGCTGTCAGATATGATTCAAGCCAATAAAATCTCAATCAGCTCTTGACCCCATTCATTCAGCGTGTTTTTCTGCATCTTTGACCTCTGGCCTCCAGACCAGTCTCCTTCCTCATGTCCCTGGATTCATCCACATGTACACGTAGAAACATCATTGAGTTATTATTATACAAAGTGAACAGCACAGCCTCTTTGCAGATTTGCATTTCACACAAATAATAAATAAAGATCGACTTCGGTCAGGTGCTGAGAAAATCACATCCAAGAAACCGACTACACAATGAAAAAAATCAAGTTATTACTAGTCTGGAGAAATACCACAATACCCCTCGGCCTCATTAATCACTAGACAATCTGGTCGTGTAATAATGTCTGTTAGAGGAGAGCAGAGAAAGGTTCATTATCACTGAATCACTCCATCTTGTATTTTGTAGTAGCTCTCATTAGTTTCACCTGCTTCTAATCAGTGTTTGGGTCCCCCCTGTGTACATATATATATATATATATATATA